>JBAMJV010004042.1:0-133858 GCA_037951105.1 Echinarachnius parma
TTGATAAAATCGCGGTAAAATAAAATGATTGGGTGTCAAAGGGCCTAGCCCCCCCCCCCCCCCCCCCAAATGAGCTACAAAATATCATGAATTGTTTTTGATTGCGTAAGATTTAATTGCAGATGCCTGAAGACCAGCGTGGGCTAATTCATTAGAGGGGGACGTTACTTTGATGAATTCTCAATAAAGTTCCTTTCGCGCCCGACACACATTTTCATAATGACAAGCAAAAAGGGGGAACTTCACATTGATTTTTAGGGTGTCTAAAAACGATGATGTGTAATTACATTAAGGGGTAGTTTAGTTTTGGTAGAGAGGGCGCTGCACATCACAATTTTTTTGTGTGTGAGGTAATGAAAAACTGAGTGTCGAATTTGAGAGAACATGCAATTGTAATGACAGAATAAACTTTATTTGGTCAAAATCGGTCCAGAAACGGCTGAAATATCAATAAATATATCTGATCTTATAATTATTTGGGGCCCAAATAATTAGATGAATTTTTCAAAAAATTAAACAAATGCATACACTTTTTCAAAAATTGTCAAAAGCGTTTTTTAATTAGTTGTTGATGATCTCTCTATTTAATCATGATTTCAATCAAACATGACATACATAATTTTGTATGAAAAATTGTTAAAACCAATGCCTTTTTAGAGAGCGCCCTCTTGTGTTTTAATGGCTCTTTTTGAATGATAATGGGCTTTTTACTTAGTCGTTTGTAATTTTGTATACCTTTCGAGCATGGTGGAGTTATAACTATTAGTTTATAATGTTACTGTCCAGGTTTGGTTACTAAAATTCAGCCTTACCAAAACTGTACTACCCCTTTAATATATCGATTTGCTTTGCCCATTTCACCTCAATCATGATTGTTTTGTTTGTATCTGGTTCACCTGGGACATATATAAGAGATGTGTTTGTTTTGGATAACTATAGTTGTCTGCCTGTATTCTCTCTAGCACTTTGTGGACCTTTTCGAGACTATTTTGAAAGCAACGAAATGTATAACTCATATTTGGCAATGTATCTTTGTAAAGGGGATCTTGAGTAACTTTGTTGGCATGTGCAGAATGATACTGATCGAAGAAGGGTTGCATATTTTTGTAATCTTGATATGTCCACTGAGTGACGTGTGAACACTCAATGGCATATGATTGTCATAATGATCTAGTATTGAGCACAAATGCATAGTGATAGTTGATAACTCATTGCACTGACGCTGTACACAGTTTATATTATCCAGTGGATAATTACATATCCTATAACACTTAAATCATGAAAATCCGGAAAACCAAAACATGTTCCATGCTTGTATTGGTAATACAAATACAATGGGATATGTGAGAACTGCCAGAGTTCTTAGTAAATTTTGTGGATTTGGACAATTTTTACTAGATCCTTTCAATGTAAAAGGCCAAGCGGGGATCGAACCCAGGAACGCCTGTTTGGTGAAATCAGGAAGGGTGATATTCGGGCCAAAGATCGCAGCAGTCTTGACAAATGTGTTCCCATAGTATGTCCATGACTGTGCAGACAATTATGTTATTGGATGCCCGTCAAATTTGTGCTTTGAATTCATGTCAACGAAGGACTATTTTTGTTCTTCTCTTTTCTTCGTCTGGTTCATCATTTAATGAATGATACACATATGCTATGATGAAAACATAACTGAAAACAATACTCTGATGTGGAACGTTGTGTAGTGTGTTCGCCTTCTCAATCAGTATCACATTTTCAAGGCGCCTGAGTAAAAGGAACTTTGTCAACAGATGGCGTCTATCCCAATACACTTGCGGGCTATAGAGAGCATGATATAGAATTGATCGCGCAAATCAAAGTATCCTTTAATGTGTTCAAAATTCATCGAAGTGTATCATAATTTTCACCAATACATTATGCTACAGCAACAACAACAAACTCTTTCTAATTACATGTATTTATCTCTTGAATACAGTAAATAAAGTTCATTCATATACAGGGTATTGTTACATTTCAATATCATTCTGAGTATTAGTTTATATATTAGCAGATGAATATATTACTTGCATTAAGGAATGTCATATTAAGCAATATGTTTATACATGTAATTATTGAAACAAATCATCATCATAATCACCAACACCACCTCTTTGATAAAAAAAAACAGCATCACCAGCATAAGCATCATTATAGTAAAATTGTCATCAACATCATCGCCCCTCATCATGGTCATCGTTATCATCACCATCACCACCACCACCACCACCACCATCACCATCACCATCATCATCATTACCACTATCATCATATTATTATCATTACCACCATCATCATATTATTATTATTATTATTATTATTAATATAATTATTATAACCATACTTAGTATTATAATTTCATCGTTGTTAATATCGTTATTATTGTTATTACAATTGTTATTATTATTACTTTTATTTGAACCAAAAAAATAACTAAAATAACACAATTCAGGCCACATTTTACAATAATATTTATTGTTCCTCTCCAACCATCACCATACATTTACTAAATAACTAATCAATATTCATACAGAGACAAATATATAGATACATATGAGAGAAAATATATTAAGTTTAATTGGGGGAACATGAGGGGGACAAGTACCCCCAATAAAAACAAAAGAGATAAATTTAAAAAATATGTAGAATGCCCCCTTCCCTAATATAAGCAGCATTCCTTTCCAATTGATAAGCCCATGCTATGTCACTGATAGTATTTATGAGAGTCAATATAGGGCCTAAATTTTCGATCCTAGCAGAATCTTCCTCAGAGGCTATAAAGTCAAGTGATAGTATTTATGTAATAAGAGTAAGCAAAGGTGAAAGACAATATACAATCAAACACATACAAAAAATAAATCATGTATACGCGCAAAATTACAGTAGGGGCATGACTGTACATGATTATTTGTATAACACTCTTCTATTAACCAACCAATTTTCACAGTAGTTTGCGGTAGGATAGGTAGGGGATTCTAATTCTTTCTTGGTAAGTTCCGACGACGGACAGTCAACCTGTTTGAAACGTCGAGCCCCTCCAACCCCTGTACCTTCCCTACAACAGACTTATATCAGCGTTGTAGTCCCCTGGAACTACAAGCTCGAGAAAGAATACCAACAGTCCTTTACAGGACTACCAACAGTCCTTTACAGGACTACCACCAGTTCTTTACAGGACTACCACCAGTTCTTTACAGGACAACCAACAGTCCTTTACAGGACTACCACTGTCCGCATCAGGACTAACCAAGAAAGAATTGGTCCTTTTTCCAGAATAACCAAGAAAGAACCAGCCCTTTTCAGGACTACCAATCCCTCCTCAGTTTAAATGGTGCTACCGCAAACAACTGTGTGTCTTCCTCACCATGGTAACCGATACCTTCAAAGAACATCTAACCAACAATTAAAGGAATACACCAGACATCACCAGAGTTATAGTACTGGCAGTTACAATATTTAGAATTGTTTCATATGCGCATTATAAGATAAATACCACTATATACATTATCTTGGACGAATCCGGCGACCAAACCTTTTATAACAACGTTTATAACAAAATATTTTCTGAATGTGATCAATTCTGAAGTGATATTTACTCCTAACTGATCCCAATTGAACACATTACACTGTGATTAACTGTTCTTTAAAATAACAATCAAAATCATTCACATGCCAATTGCGATCACAAATTTCTAGCTAACATCTATAAACTAGTTCTAGAGTTCATACAATTTTATTTACAATTTCTAGCCTTTAAAAATGTAATACAATTAATAACCTACATTAATAACAGTTACTAAAAGCAGAAGAAAAAAGCTGACTTAGAGGGAATTTTTGTTTGCAAGAACTAATATTAAACTAAGGACATAATTTTTGAATTTTGTTGATAAAAAGTGATAAATATGCAACAAAAAGCAGATGTTCAATAATTTCCATAGTATGGCCCTTCTTTTTTTAATTAGGTCAATGTTGAGGCAATATTGTTCCAAAATGTGATCAATAACTTATTAAATCATTTTTATCATGGGTGGCCAATCTGTATTTATGATATATACATGATATATACATGAGTTATGCTTAATCAACCATGTACAACATATGTTTTACTGATGCTGGCGGCATAGCTATGGGGTGGGGGCATGTGCCCCCCCCCCCCCCTCCTAATAATTTGCCCCAAACAATGACAATAACATCAGGGGACAATTTGAGTAAGAATAAAGAAATATGAATGTACCCAAATACAATAAAGAGAAAATTAAGGATTGATAAACATTTTTTTTTTAAAGGAGCATCTAGAAGAAAAACACTTACTGCAATAAGTCTAGATTACAATGAATGGTAAATAAGCGCAATGTACTGCAACATATAAAGAAAGTTTTTATCTTGTTTTTTTGTCTCATTGTGACGAAGAAATATCAATAGAACAAATTCTAGACCATTGTGGCATATATCAATTTACCGTTCCTCCTTAATATTTGAAATAATATTTGTGATAATCTTATGATATACAATCAATACAAAAAAAAGTGTAACAGATCTAAGAATGAGAACACATATAATAGGTCTTTTTTTATTCCATCAAAAACACCAATATGTCAAACCTACATGATTTTAATTTAATACAATCAATTATAATATACCAGACGAAACAAAATTTCATAGCAACAGAAACGTTACCGTTATGATAAAATACCTTTTCCTATCCAGAGAGTTAAATTTGCATTAAAGTTAGATATTCTATATGGTAGCAATCACTGATTCAAATGTTCAATTACTCATTTCAAACAATGCTATGAATGATTTGTTACTCCTGTATTTCAGCAAGATTTAGAAAGACTATTGACACATGTCATACATGCCTGTAAAATCTATGGAAGATTTGTAACTTCTGTATTTCAGCAAAATTTAGAAAGACGATTGGCATTATATTTCATGATGATATATTTGTTGTGACTGATACAAATGTTACATTTTATACATCCCTTCAAAATCTATGGATGTTTTGTTACTTCTGTATTTCAGCAAGATTTAGAAAGACGATTGGCATTATATTTCATGATATATTTCTTGTTTTGAGCCAGACTTCTCTCCTGTTGACAATTATCACATGTAGACAGCCAATAAGGAGAAGAGCATGAGATAAATGACCGTCAGTGATGAGAAGATGACTTGCGTAGCGTGAGCACCGATTGGAGCTGCAAAAATGGAATAAAATAAAGTTACTATAAATTAATAACAACGATAAGTGACTAGGAATATATGACGAGTCCATACGGAAAACTTACAAAACCATTTTTGTCATTTTTTGGATTAGGCTTCCATCATATTATACAAGATACTATGTTAATACTATGGTACCTTACTGATTTGGATCAATAGGTTGTTTTTTAAGAAATGATTAAAACTATAACAATGATCTGATTAAATTCATTATTTTGCACAAATTATTGTATCGTTTGTTCCTTGTAAATATTGACTATCCTTTATTATAAGTTTGAAAGAATGCAATGGAATGAAAATGAGACTTAGGAATTTGTCACTCTTATCATATGGTTGAATAAATTAAATTAAATCAAATTAAATGAAAATCAGACATAAGAGTTTGTCACTCTTATCATATTGTTGAATAAATCAAATGAAATGAAATGAAATCAAATGAAAATGAGACTTACGAGTTTGACACTGCGTTCCTGAATATCCAGTGAGGCAGGCGCACGAGGTGATCCCGTTAGAGGACCTGAAACAAGTGCCTCCATTCTTGCAGGTGGTCGACAGGCAGGCACCTTGGGTAAGAACTGCATATGCATGGAGGAGGAAAGGGGGAAATTACAAAAGTTCATCTAAAATCATACGGAGTAGTGGTAATACAAGTTTGCAGGACCTTGGAGACGCACTGCAAATGCATACCTGCCAACATTTGAAAATGAAAAATCTTACTCTCATGTGAGCGAAGCGCGCATCGCGAGCGCGAAGCACGAAGTCCTTTGCGGCCGGGGTCCAGCTCTAGGGTTCTAGATGCTCTCTTGTGCCTTATCTTAGCCTTATTTTTAAACATATATGACCACACTGAATGAGCAATACTTCAATGATAAAGATCATGAATATTTTTGATTTAATGAGCTTTATGTATGTATGAGCTATATGTATGTGTGTATATATATGCATTTGTATATTTACTTTTTGAAAAGAAAGAAAAAAACGAAAACAAAATAAATGAATAAAAAAATTAAAAATAGATTATTTTTTTTTTTTTTGTATTTATTTTTTTCGACTTAAAAATCGTACTCGTCCGATTTTTTACCCTTTTTTGAGTAAAAAATCGGACTAAATACGACAAAATCGGACTGGTTGGCAGGTATGCAAATGCATGGACAATGAAAGGGGGAAATTACAAATGTGTATTTAAAGGAACTACAGCGTCTAGATGGCCTAATTTTCACAATCCGGCTCTCTATATGTAATTTTCCCCGAAGAAAAAGAATTTGGCAGTCATTTCTCATGAAATCAATCAATTTTGGGGTAATTAGTAAATATCTAATTGTCCTGGGAACACCCCTTTTAAATCGCCAAAATGTGACGTCACCTAAAGAACGGACTAATGAACTAAATTCTGTAGATGACGCGTCATGATGTAAGCCAATGAATTGTCAATCACATGTCGATCAAGCCGCCGATTCCGGACCCTAAATGTGGGTGGGGCGTAAACTGGCTGCTAAGTGAGATTTGGCATCAGAAAACTAGTCTTAAATCACTACTGTGTTTATTTTCATGGATTTTTTTTCGGCAGACCTATGTTTCAAGTCATCAAGGAAATCAAAATTTAATTTTTCATTTAATACAGAGTAATGGCAATCAAGTTTGCACTGTAATTTCATGGACGAGGAAATTAAGATTTTATGCAAAAACCAAAGGAAAATAATGTTGAAAACTGGAGGAGGAGGAGGATGAGAAGGGGCGGGGAGGGGGGGGGGGGTTATTACTATCACAGTTTGTTCCAGAGTAGCCGCTGTTGCAAGAACAGATGTAGCCGGAGGATTAGATGTTGGAGAAAGGAAGGTAAAGAACGAGGAGGAATGTAAGAGAAGGAAGAGGAGAAAGAGGAAGATGAGGAAGAAAAGGTGAAGGATAAGAAGGGAGAGGTAATTACCATCACAGTGTTCAGACGCTGCTGTTGCAAGAACAGAATGATGTAGCCGGAGGATTATATGTTGGAGAAAGGAAGGTAGAGGCAGGAAAGGGAGGAAGAGGAGGAGAAGGGTGAAGAGGGAGAGTTAATTACCATCACAGTTTGTTCCAGAGTAGCCGTTGGTACAGGAACAGAAGTAGCCGGAGCCACTTGGAATGCAGACGCCATTTCGACATGGGTTAGGGGTGCAGCTGCGTGTATCTGGACGTGAAAAGAAAAATAATGGAAGCCCGTCTTTCTTGCTCTTCTTTTTCATTTAATTTCAAAACTATTTCTGGTTGTTATTTCTAAAAAGTTGTTAATTAAAGATGTTCTAATTTTTAATAAGTATCACAATTTTTTTTCCAAAATATTTCTATAATATTTATATTTTTCCATAATATGCTATGATAAAAGTAGAAAAGAAGTCACAGTAATATACAATAAAAACAAGCACAAGATGTATAATACATACGTTATCAATATTATGTGGGAACAATTAGTAAGCTTATATATACCTAAGGGGCCATGTAAGGTAGATAATTTTCTTTCATTTTGTCGCAAATGAATCTATGGATTCTAAGCCTTCAGATTATGTAATTTGTAGGTTAGGGGTAACCTATTAAGTTGACTAATTAAGGATTCGGTAATGAATGTCAAGCATTTTCTGGAGTGGAAGTGCTCATTTTCAAATTGGAAGTGAAATATTTACTCATCTTTCTCTTAAACAATTTAGATGAAATCATCCCAAATTATGTTTCCCCATCCAAATTGTACTCCTTTGTTGTCAGATGATTAATTATTTAAGCCTGTATGTGAATAACGTATACTACACTGGCATAACTACTTCTATTTATCCACTTATCGTTTTAATTCTATTTATCCACTTATCGTTTTAATTTTGTACATGTATATATATATAAAACCTTTAAAGCCTATTTGTAAACATTTTGATTTTCAGACTCAAATTGCTAAAGTATCCATTCAAATTCAATTAAATTTCAATGAACTATTTGTTTTGGGGAGATAAAAAAAAATAATGACGAGTTTTAGTGGTACTGCTACAGTCAACCCCCAAAACGAAAGTTTAACATTCATTTTCTGATTTTTAAGAAAATGTCCTTTTCACAAGAAGATAGCTGAATAATGTAAAAGGCTATCATTGATTTGTTGGTATAGTATCATGATATCCATCATCAAATAGGATTAGATACATACCCCTATACTTTTGTGTACTTAACAACTGAATTTCTGACTAACTAAATTGTGAAAATGCAGTTTTTCCCTAAATTATTGCTTGTTAAACTCTTATAGCAATCTTGGGGTCATGCTAAGGAGGCAAAATCAAATCGTCCGTCTTGAACGGGGTTAACAATCATATGATGAAGAATGCATGTTATAACAAAATCTTCAACAGAGTTAACAATGGAATGATGGTGAATGCAATAATACGATAGAGAGTGCACACTATAGCACTTGTTAGGTTAAACACTTGGAAGACCGTAACCTACCATTTTCACATTTCTTGCCCGTGAAGCCCTCCATACATGTGCAGACATAGCCCTCCACGATACTGTAGAAGCACGTCCCTCCATTCTCACAGATTCCTGGCGTGCAGATTCCTATCTGCTCTTGAACTGCAAAGTAGAAGACGATACGTTATAATTAGTTTGTAATGATTCAATACCAGACTTTTTTGGGGGCAATTCAATCTTTAGTTGACTAAATTTTGGTTTGTTTATGTGACAGTTTTAGAGGACTGTGTGTGTGTGCATCTGGTTCATTTATAACATAGAATGCGGCTCGCGATAATTTCGGAATAATTTTGAGACTTTTGTCCTTCGTTTGTTGCAATTTAGTCATGGATGCACGAATAAAGGCTTTTGTACAACTGTAGAAATATGTCAATCTTTTCACATTGCTTATCAGCAACCACTTTTTTTCAATAGTTCAGGGAGAATAAGCAGGGGGTATGGTCTTCTATTGGGAAGGGGCAGGCTATGGCAAAATGGTGTACAGGCTATTGAATAAAACAAAATATTAAGGACAATATTATTATTTTATCAAACTTGTTCAATTGTTGTAAAGGTTAATGAATCACTTTAACTGCACTCATGCCCGATGTAACTACACCCTTTGCTACAGTGGTGAGGTGACGAGGGGCGGGGCATGTGCCCCCTTCCCAATAATTTGAAGAAAAAATAGGAAACATAAGGGGACATTTTTTGAAAAAACAAAGAAATACATAAGGTGTGCCCCCCCATTTAGTCCGACCATGCTACGCCACTGAATCCTCGCACCAAAACCCACCTTGACAGAGTTCCCCGGAGTAGCCTGTAGGACATGAGCACACCCTGTTGGCCCCTAGCACCGAGCAGATACCACCATTGAAACAATAGCCGCCTGGGCACGTAAGTGTTGTGGATTCTGAAAAGAAAAAATTTGGCAAACATGATACAAAATTTAGTGAAATGCAACACATTTATCTAGTAAACCTACAGAAGTGTGTAAAAAATAGATCTTGAGCATTTAAAAGATACAAAAATAACAAATCTGACTGTACCAGAAGTGTTCACTATGATCCGACTATAAAAGATACCACCGTTAACATTGGTCAAATATTTCCCTATGCTATTTTAACAAAAATAGCACCTGAATAAATTTAGTCCAAAACAAATTTTACCTAATTTTTCTGAAAGCTGCAATCCATATTTAATCTGAATTCATATCAAAGATTGAGCCGCCTGACAAAGGAAGACTGTACATGAATCCATCGCCTACTACTGGAACCCACTGGGTCCTGTATCGCTTCTTTGGGGTTTGCCAAATCAAGTATGGTATTAACCCATTGCCTACAGGAACCTGGTGGGTCCTGTATTAACTAATTTAGATTGGGCTTGCAAAATATCTCGTAGGGAACATGTTCAGTACCTCTTGTCTCGCACAATATTCCAGTGTAGCCGGCGATGCAGGAACAGATGAAGCTTCCGGAAAGGGTATCCCGACAGGTGCCACCATTCAGACAGGGCAAGTTGGCACATCTGCTCGCTGCGAAAAAAAATAGGATAAAAAGTGTGTAAAAAGCATGAGTGCACAATAAAGTAGCACCTGCTAGAATGCTCCCCAGGGAGTGGAGAGAGTGCAAAATAAAGTGCGGAAGTGTATCCAATGGCGGAGTTATAGATAATAAAGAAATTTGATGCAGGTCCCTCTGGGAGAACAGAGCAAAAGAGCACTGAAGAGGCTAACCTGGTTAATAAGAAGAAGAAGAAAAAAGTGCCACCATTAGGACAGGGTATCCACTTGCTGGGAGAAAATATGACAAGAATAAGATCAAGAATGAAGGCAGAATAAAGATTGTAGACAATACACTCAATTAACCTGGATTCATTATAATGTGTGTAGAAAATATACTCAAATTAAGTGGATTAGTCATGACATGTTTAAAAAATACACTCGATTAAACTTAAGATTAAAAAGTTAAAATTCTATTATTTTTTCAATTTTCATGGGTGTACAACCACATAAGAGTCGTACACAAACACAAGAAAACCGGTGGCCCTTTTCCATCATATGAAATTTCAGTAGAGTTGATACCTCGCTTAACCCATTGACTACGGGATTCTGGTGGGTCCTGTATATAATGTCTGCAGGGGGTTAAAAATATAGTAACGAGAAAAGGTTAAATTCAATGGGTACCGGTATGTCATCAAATAATGCGAGACTTTAGAACAGGAGGTGTAAAGATTCCATCCAGCTTACCAGAAACGTCGCAGTAGGTTCCAGTGAATCCGTTGAAGCAATCGCACCTCTGAAACTGTCCATTGGCATCCGGAATGCAGGCTCCGTTACTACCACAGGGATTTGCGGTACACTGGATGATGGTCACTATTAAAACAAAAACAATAAGGAAAGTATTTATTTATTTATTTAATATATCACAATCCATTGCATACATAAGACATAGGTAATAAAGTCAAATTTTGAAATGGAAACACACAGAGGTCTGGCAATGTAAGCTGGAGAATATTCAAAGTTATACATATCATTAGTTATACAATTACCATATAGATTCAAACAAACACAAACTTAGGACTAGAGTTGGCTAAAGGGTTTAAAACTTAGTAACAATTCCCTGTTGGTGTCACTTCATATTCAAAACCGAGACACTGAGATTCAAAAATGACCCACTATTTGCAGATTTTTAAAATTTTGAGTACAGATCAACCAAAATAACTCTTTTTATAAACTTCAAGTACACAGATAAATGATGATTTGTGGCCTTCACAAAAAGGTACTCCATTTTCACATTTCGCACACTTTTGTATGAAATTTGTCCCCTTTTTTAATCATCTCCGCAAACATAGTAAAAAAGATATACACCATTTTTTCCATTTCCGTGATTTTTCTTTATTTTTGCGAACACATGCAAAAGTTTACCCTTTTTGTGGGCGAAATTGAGAACGATCATGCGCATTCATGATCAATGCGCAGTGACACCCCCGGGAATAATGCAAACCTTGGTTCTGGCAATTGGTCCCTGTGTACCCCGTGTTCTGGCAGTTGCATTGATAGGAACTGTCGCTGATTGTTGTACACTGGCCTCCATTGAGGCAGGGATGGGCTGCACAAGGATCAGCTGTATACAAATGGAGAAAGGGATGATAATAATAGTTAATGGCAATTGCATTTATGATAATAATGTATGATACTACTGCTACTATTGCTACCGCCTCCGCCATTGATGTATGCACATAAGCTGTTAAGAAATGGTGTCCTTGACGTCGTTCATTAATATTCTTATGATACCTAAATACGAGAAATCACAAAAGTTTCTGCATTTATATTTTCAACTGTTTATTTGATCATTCCACTTATGTATTTCAAATATTACAGTTTTCTATCCTAGGTTACAAAATATAAAACAAACTAAATCATTTACTACATATATTATATTATATAATATTATTTATTGTTTGTTTGTTTGATATTTGCTTTAAAATGTGTAAAAGTGGAAAATAATCAATAAATACAATGAATAAATGTGAATGTAGATTTGAAGATGGCACGTTTTGTTCTTACAGAATTGGCACCTGTCTCCGGAGTAGAGAAGAGGGCAGTCGCACACAACGTCTCCATTGCTATCCAACGTACACTGGCCATTGTGCATACAGGGACGATTCACACATGGCACAGCTGAATAAAGCACAAACAAAATTCAGTTTTATATTTAATTAATTGATTAACTTTTATTTCATTATATTTTTGTTCTACAAGGACATGAATAATTGACACAATGGTTTTCAACCCTTCCACTAATGTTCGGGGGTTGATTTGGTGCCATTTGCGCCATTCATTAACAAACAGATAAGATTCATGTTATGTACATAAATGATTTAACACCAATATCTGTTTTATATTTTCTCAAACGGACTTGAATTAAATATTATACAGATATTGGTGGTAAAATCATTTATGTACATCACTTGAATCATATTTGTCTGTTAAAGAATGACGCAAAAGACAACTTGCATATGACCTACTTGAATTACGGTCAGCAGTGTTGAACAGCTCCATTGATTTTAGTTTACACAATGAAACATCTGTGCTAATTGGCACATTTGGCATGCCAGTAAATGTGGACATGGACACTCAAAGCTCAGAGTGGCAGGTTACACATTTCACAAAGTTAAAAGCCCATGAATATGAGACAAAAGGTAAAATGCCAAACTGACAGCATTTAGGGCAAAAATCTTGGCCCATATTCATAAAACCCTGCTAGCTTAGTTCCATGCTATTTCAGATCATGCAGTTTTCAGAGCAATAAACAATCTTGGTATCTTCTATAAAGTTAAAGGGGACCACCAGGCAAAGAACAACACATAATTATATGTTTTGATACCGTTTTGTGATAACAAATAGATAACCCAACATTTTGAACAGGGTTGTGTAATTCATAAACAATGCAATAAATTACCACCCTCTATGGAACCACTATTATTTTGTGGTTCCGTACGTGCCAAACATTTGTGAGTGCGCCAATTCTATTCACGCGTACGTTTGGAGACAATAGAATCCGGATGGTTCGTTCGCTCTGCACAAAGGTAGTCTTCTTACATCCAGACACATGAACGCATGCTTTAGAATGGTGATGCGTTTTCCAATTATATATTTTTTCTGGAAACATATTTATCTGAACTTGTAGATGGAATGGACTTCTAAAGATGTTACCTTTCAGTTATAAGAATATTATTTTGGGCTGGTGGTACCCTTTAACCCTAGTAAGTGACTACATGATGATGTCGTGAATACTTAGTCATGTCATCAAATATGGACTTAGCATGAAACTAAGCTAGTGGGGTTTTATGAATATGGGCCGTGTATAACTATATAATAGAATGACAGCAGAATAACAATAACAGAATTTGATAAGTATAATTATAAGCCGTATGGGACTTACCAATCTGGCAGAAAGTCCCAGTGTACGATGCAGGACATTGACATGTGAATTCTCCCTGACCTTCGTCCATGCACAAGCCTCCATTCAGGCAGATGTTTTCTGTGCATGGGTTCGCTGTTATATGAATAAGATAAAATAATAATGGGGATGATGATTAATGACGAAGATGATCATGATCATTATGATAATGATGATAATACTAATAATAATTATAATGATAGTAATACTACTACTACTAATAATAATAAAAGATTATTATCAGTATTATAATAGTGATAATAATAACAACAACAATAATGATACAAATTATGAAATTAACAATAATAATAATAATACAAATGTAATGATGATTATAATTTAATAACTGTACAAAAAGGAAATAGTAGCAACAATTATAAAAGTATCGGCACTACATAGCCACATATTTAACTCACAATTGTTGTAAATGTAAATGTTGTGACCCTATGCCCATTTATACTCACGTATGTTGCAGTAGGACCCAGTGAAGTCCTCGGTGCAGTCACAGCTAATGAATGCAGCAGTAGTTGGATCCGAGTAACACGTTCCCCCATTCTCACATTTCGGGGCGGGTGAACATCCCCCAGCTGATTGAGGAAGGATGATCAATTTAATGTAGAAGTAACATTTGTAAACTTTTAATCATAATACAAATATTTAACTCCAAAGTTGTTGGCTGTCATCTACAGCGATGTGACCTGATTTGACCTTTCTGATGTGGCAGACAATTATTGGATCTAGATTTCTAGATAAGATTAGATGAATGGCATTGATAAAAGTATCTATATCTTTCTAGCTATGTCCGCCCTAAAATTGCAAAATTTATATTTGAGTATTGCATTAGCACTGCAAAAATGGTTAAAGTCTTTGTAATTTTTTCATACAAGCTTGTATAAACTTTCCATACAATAAGAATAAAGATTTCAACTTTTGAAGAACAGATTCTTTGTGCTCTTAACTGGTCCATCTATTAAAAACTGCTCTATTTATTATATTCAGTACATTATGCTTTATTGCAGAGCTACACCGTGTCTGTGTCCTCCCCTCTTGCAATGGCGTGCTTGTTATTACTACATAATTATGTAATTCGGGTTGGTGCTGCAATGAAATGAAATTGTAAAGCATTTCAAGATGATGATTAATTGTATAAGACGCTTCATAAAATAAAGTATATTATAATTATTCAATGTAAATAACCATAATGATCTTACCGATTTGACAGTTCTGTCCAATCCAGAAGTTGATGCAGTCGCAGGTGTACGTTGGTGGGTTGAAGTCAGAAGAGCTCAGGAGACAGGCGCCTCCATTCATGCAAGGATTGTTGAAGCATGTATTGGCTGAAAGGTGAAATATAAAATACAACACATAAATTAAAAAGAGCTTTGATTCACAACATCTTTCAGGGATGTGCACTCTTATAGAGTGGTGAAGTGTGATGTCATCTATGATGTCATAAACACCTATTTTTAGAATTTTCAAATTTGAACTTCATTTTCATAAAGAGCATGAAAAATAATGTCTAAATACCGAAAATCAATTGAATATGTTAAGTATTGGCTGAGATATGCCCATCCGAATGTTTTTTTTCTTCCAATAGGCAATCAGTGTTATAGTGCACTGGTTCATAACTTTATGAACCAGTGCGCTAAACACTGATTGCCCATTGAAGTAAAATTAATTTGGATGGGCATATCTCAGCCAATACTTAACATATTCAATTGATTTTCAGTATTTCAACATTATTTTTCATGCTCTTTATGAAAATGAAGTTCAAATTTGAAAATTCAAAAAAAAAATAATTATGACGTCATGGCTTCTGTACTCCCTGTATACCTTGGTCATAAAATAACATAATTATAAGTAACATAAAAAACATAATCATTCCAACACATCACGCGTTCTTCCTAATCCCATCTGAGCCTTCTATTCTAGCATCCCCTGCATTGAAAGAAGAATGCCCACACATATATACTATGACACCACCGGGGTATCGTTTCTTGAGGTTTAGTGTATTTATAAAATAAAACACAGTAATAGTGAGTAGTAAAGTAACTACTGTATGCAGTGTAATAACTGTAGAGATTTTGGAACTGACAAGTAGAGATTGGAAATAGACAACAAAAGGTAATAAGTGACGAAAAGAATTGACTGTAACTGCCAATTCATAGCTAAAATAGCTTAATATGTTTTAATACCAACATAACTCCCCATTTTGTCCCTCAAAGTAGCCACTATAAACATGACATAACAAAATGAGGTCAAAGAAAGATGGATATAAACTATAGAAAAACAGAAGAAAACATATAATGAAAAATCAACTAATAGTAAGGCATGGCCTGAAAATGAAAGAAAAAACACACACACTATTGATTGGAAAATAGCTCACTTCGAACTACAAGAGAAGGATGAAAATCTTTTTTTTTTAAAGTTATTTTTACTTACAGAACTGGCAGTTTGCGCCAACATGATTGGGAAGACACTGGCAGCTAGTAAATGCCCCAGTGTTGACATCAGTTACACATGTTCCCTGGTTCTGGCATGGACTGTTCATGCATCCCGTGGCTGCGATATCATGGGAAAGATAATACGATAAAAGAAATAATGTCAATGACATCGATAATGATGATGATGATGATGATGATGGATATGATGGTGATGATGATAATAATAACAAACACAACAATCATAATAGTGCTACTGATAACAATAGAATGATAATAGCAATACTACTACTACTACCAATAGCAATAAAAATAATAGTAATAAAAGTAATATTAATAACAACTATAACAACAATGATTAAAAAGGGGATTCATGTTGATACGGTCAGTAGTCAAAACCCACACAATAATTTTGTGTACCACATCTTCATCAGCTTCGTACTTATAACGAAAATTGGCTCCTGAATGAAAAATCATCAGGCAATAAAATATATTTCCACTTGAGTGAGAAACAGGGTCAACACTAAATAAGGCTTCTGCTCATCTAAGTTTGCCCCACCTTCTCAACTGATGCATTTTGCAACTGAATAATTCTTTCAGGCATTTCTTTTGAGAAAAAAAATTGCTGATTATTTTGATGTTCATGTATTGTATCTTTTGAAGACGTTTTTTTTAATGGAGAAATGTGAATGAATTATATGAAAATGAAATTGTTGGACTTACCCACTGCGCATGTGGGTCCACTCCAACTATTGACACAGGTGCAGGTGTACACAGCAGCCGTTGACGTCACACCGGCCTGACAGAGTGCCCCATTCTGACATGGGTTGGAGCTGCACGGATTCGCTGGAGGGAAACACAAATTACAAGGAAAATTAGTTTTGAATTTTATTTATTATATTGTTATTTATAATTTTCTTAGCAGTAACCCTCAATAGTCCAATGTTATATTACAAGTCTCTATAAATAGAATATATATATAACTATTTTCTACAATGAATAGAAAGGGAGTTCTAACATGGTAGTTACTCGGGTCATTGGAAAAAGCAGCAGTTTAGGGTTAAAGTCACTTCATTATGGGAAGGATTGACTCTGGACAGCTCAATAGCTGTAAAATATGTTCAATTCATTTATTGTATGTATAGCATGTTTTGGAAATGTTGATGAACAATGTCAATCTGATACTATAAATTCACACCAATCTGACAAGACATTTTATGATTGGAAGGACTCGGATAAAGAGAATACATTGCAAAGGTAAAGGAAACTGACCAGAATAAACTAATTAAATAATTGAAAATAAATAAATTGTGTCATTTGATAATCAAATCTTGTATTTTTAACCTGTCCCCTTCGAGATTCTAAAATCTCCATAGACTTTGTACACAACCCACCCAGTTCCCATAGTCAAGGGGATAATAGGTTATTCTTACCGTATTGACAGCTATTGCCAACATATCCAGATAGACAGTTACAAGTGAAGCTAATGGTGGAGCCTCCATCAATACATGAACCTCCATTCTGGCACTGGTTAATTCTGCATGCAAATTCTGTGTATTTGACAAGAGGGTGAAAAAAAATTCTGCCGATAACTGCTCATCTTTAAAAAAAAAGCATCAGTTTAATAAAATGAGAGTCAGTAAGGAGCGTATAGATATCACAAAAAGGGGTTATTAGAAAAGGGAAGATGACAGAGTTGATGAAGAGCGGCAAGGTGGGTGTGTTGTAAAAAAAAACATCCTTGTTAAATAGACCATAGGAGAATTGTCTAGAAATAGAGTCAATGTAAAATGAGCAACAATAATTCAATTAAATTAAATTTCACATTTATTTGGCATTCATAAACGTTTAGAAAACTGGGCTTCGAGTCCGCAAAAAATACACAATTAAAACAAATTAATTTAACAAAATGATTGTTGTGTAACTTTGTGAATAATATTGTAACACCAAACCAGGTGCAGAAATATTTTGTTTAATGGCATGCTGTTGTTATCTTTATGAAATCAATGGAATGCCCTCCTTGAGACATCTGATTCCTGGAGGGTCCGCAGAGTGGATATTCTTGTGGCTTTAAAGTGAAAGTTGGGGTTATAATCAACCTAATCATTTGATATTTATTAATTCATCTACTCATTTCTTTCTTTAGTGAAATGTTTTATTAGATCCTGAATTTATTATCGCATGTGTTATTTATACATTTGATAATCAATTAATCCACATATTAATCATTCTTTGTTTTTATCAATTCTATTTTGATTGATTGATTGATTTGTTAATCAATTTACCCTTATCTATTGTTATTCCTTTATAAGGACTGATTTCAAATACACTCAGGTCATGATTGTCATTGAATACATACATGTACATATCAAACCAGTACCAAATAGTATTGCAAGCGTGAAGAAAACTTACCGTCGCTGCAATAGATTCCAGTGTAGCCTGTTGGACAGGTACAGCTCTCAAAGCTACCGAGCTGTGCTGACGATACACACGCACCGCCATTGTTACAAGGGGAAGGGTTGCAGCCGGAAGCTGAAAATAAAGAGACAATTCTATTCTCCATGAAAATAGGATCAAATGCTCTAGCAATCTACAAAGTTCAACACGCCCCTAACATCATGATTATTTTGTGATTTAAATCTGTATGTCACTTGCTACTGAATTCCCTGGGCGGCAACACCTTTTCCAGGCAATCAAGTATCTATGAGTAACTATTAAAGTGTCACAGTAATTTATTAGATCCATTTATTAGATCATTAACAAGGGGGATAAAACTTACCAGAAAAATATGAAATACATTTTTTTAAAGGGCAAAGAGAATTGAGCTATACTCCTAGAATCGAACCCAAGACCTTGAGCATGTTGAGATTGCTAGACCAGCAAGTGTCCGCTATAACCACTGAGCTACAAAGTTCTAATGGTGGAGGTACCTCCAAGAAAATTGCTTGTGATGGTCAGAGGCTATATTAACCAGACACAATACCAAATGACAAATGTATATAAGAATTAACTTGGGGAAAATGTGAAAGATCAGGCAAAAGTGAACAATTAGTGCAACCTTTTTATAAGTAAAATTAAAACTTAGAAGAAACTAGCCAGAATTTAAATGATACGAAATGTAGTGATCGATAGTAGATATCACAACAGATTTCATACTCACCAATAGAACAATCGGCCCCTTCCCATGAGTTGATACAGTTGCACGTACGGCTTGACCCATCTGGGCTGAGCTGGCACATTCCACTGTTCCGGCAGGGAGTCGTCATGCAAGGGTTATCTGAAATTAATAATAACAGTCAATAGAGGGCCTGAGATTTCAAACCTAACAGAATCTTCATCAGAGGAAGAAAGACAAAAACAATGGTATTTTTTTTTTTTTACTTTTGTGTTTTTTGTAGAGCAGATTTTTAGTTTTTCATCAGTCTTTTTATTCATAAAATCAATCGAAATAACATTCTTTTTTGTTTAGTGCTGAAGTGTTGTAATTATTTCCAATTACATTTCACTTGCAACAAATAACCCATTATGGCAATGTGTTATGGAACCTGTCTATAGAGACCATCTGTCTACAGAGGCCACATTTCTTGTTTTCTGTAGGTAGTCATTATAGACAAGTTGTCTGTAGTATTTGTTTTTCTACTCACTGAACTGACACCAGTCCCCAGTGAATTGGGCTGCACAGGTAAACGGTATGCAATGTGTTGGTAAGCTGGGTGCATGCTCCCCCATTGAAGCAATGTGTAATATGGAACCTGTCTATAGAGACCACCTGTCTACAGAGGTGGTCAACATAGACAAGTTTGACTGTATTTGTTTTTCTACTCACTGTGCTGACACCGGTCCCCAGTGAATTGGGCTGAACAGGTACAGGTGTGCATTGTGTTGGTAAGCTGGTTGCATGTTCCCCCATTTAAGCAAGGTGAGATGAAGCAGCTCCTTGCTGTGAGGGTTACAAGATCCTTTGTTTAAATATATGAATCATCTGTATATATTTATTCAAATAAATCTGAATGTAACAATTAAAAGATGGAACTCAAACCCAGGTCCATGGCACATGTTGAAAATAATTTGCCTTCTGCCATTGGCAGGGTGAACAAAATAATACTTTTAAGAATATTAGGAATAGTTCACAAATACATTGTACAAATATAATAACAGATTTTGTATTGAGAAGCAGCGAACGTGAAACTATCAAACATTTATGTATATAAAAGGGGGAAAAAAAGGAGTATTTTATTGAATTTTCAAAGACAATTCTAGTGGTATACTTTCATTGCAAAATACTATGGGTACTATATTTCACTACAAAACTGTTTTATTCAAATAAAGTCATGTTTGCAACAAACAAAAAAAAAGAAGCTAATTATTGCTGAATCATAAGGAATGTTTGGTACAAACAAACACACACCCACACACACACACATCACATTCATGCAAACCCATACACAAATTACTCCTGATCAAGACAACCACTGTGTCTCTTTCGTTCCTTGTCAAGCGATGCTGGATGAAGTATGTCGTCAATTCTTTTGTTTAATCATCAAGCATCAAGAACATTATTCTTTCCTTCAAGGAATCAACTGCCATTACTTGTTTATATTGCTTAATTTGTCTTCAGTTTTAAACACCCATTTAATGAACACTCTACTTGATATTTTATGACAATTGTCACAGTCACTTACTACTTTCACAGTTCAGTCCGTAGAATGCCTGGCCACATGTACAGGTGTATGAAGGTGACACAGCTCCATTGTCTATTGTCGCACAGACGCCGCTGTTCATGCATGGAGATGTTCCGAAGCACGGGTCAGCTGCATGAAAATTATAGAGGAATTCTGATTATTATGGACCCCAGCAATTAAGACAAAAATCATTTGTGTTTATTCATATTTCTGCTAACCAACAAGGCATATACAACCATACTTGGAAATTTTATGAATTATATTTTAGGTATATAAAGTGTATAGCAAGTTCATGACATCATATTCTAGCTAATTATATTCTTTAGACATCGCAAAGTAAGAGCTGTTTTTTCATAATATATATAGCTCTGTGACCTTTGACCTCATAACTCCAACGTTTCAATAAATCATGAGCTGTGACAGATGTCAATTTATATAATATACTAGCTATGTTGTATGTGTTATGAGCCCTGTGACCAATTGTACCTAATGACCCACAAAGCCATAGAAATAATGGTATAATAGTAAAATGGTTCTTTAGATAGTTCAAATCGATGGATGTAAGCATGGATGGACAGCCTGAACCCGAAACAAAACAAAGAACAACAAAAATATGTTATATTTGGTTGCCCATTTAGAGGAGTAAGATTTAGCTTTGATAAAATGTTGTTGGCCCAAATCTAATTTGGAGTGGCCCAAGGCCAGCATGCCTGAGCTATTTTTGAGCATCGCCTAATGAAAAACAATACACAATTAATGGAAGATGCATTTCTTTGTCACATCTTGTATGTTCAAAGACCAAATAAAATATCTATCTACCTTTCTACCTACCTATCAATCCATCCATCCATCCATCCATCCATCCATCCATCCATCCATCCATCCATCCATCCATCCATCCATCCATCCATCCATCCATCCATCCATCCATCCATCCATCCATCCATCCATCCATCCATCCATCCATCCATCCATCCATCCATCCATCCATCCATCCATCCATCCATCCATCCATCCATCCATCCATCCATCCATCCATCCATCCATCCATCCATCCATCCATCCATCTATACAGCTAGAAACTATGGCTACTTACCAAATTGACAGGATGAACCGAGGTAGCCATTTGGACAGGTGCAAGTGAATGCGAATCCTCCAAAGGCTGTATCATCACAAGTGGCTCCATTCTGGCAGGGGCTAGACAGGCATGCTCGCACTGCAAAGTGAACAAAGAAAGGCGAGACCATTAAAGTTATCCATCAATTACATATGTTTTTATCTCCAAAATGTATATTTTTGCATTCAAAGTAAGGCAAGACCGTTAAAGTGATCCATTAACTATATTTCGTTTTCTGAAAGAAATATTTCAGACTTCAATCATAATAGCAATATAATTGTTTTTAAGATTCTACTGAATGATGCGTGATAGTTTCATAAGAAACAGAACACTGTTCACCTGTGAAGGTTTTTTTTTACTGCACATTGACTTTGACACTTGGTTGGCAGTAAATGAGGCACTTTCTTTAATGGACTAGTTTTGTTCTTATTCTAAAAACTGAAATGTGGATGTCACCACCTTCTTGAACTCTTTAAAGGTGTAACTATAATTAAGTTCACCAAGAAGGTGACTGCAAAAGAACTTCACTTACGTGTCTGGCATCGATCTCCGACATAGGAACTCAGGCAATTACATCTCAGGAACGTTCCATCAGGGTTACTCAGACAGTTTCCTCCATTCTCACACGTGCTGGCTGAACAATCGCCTGGTTAATAGAGTATAACAAGAACATGTTGTTTGTTTTGTAATATGTTTTAATTGAAAGTTCTCAATGTGAACCACTTTGACATGATTTTCAAACATATCAGGCACTATATAACAATCAGAACATTATCATTATTTAGTCAACCAGGTCATGCACTTCTTGAATTGCAGCAGTTTATTCAAACATTAGCAATGCACCATTTGTGTTATACCGTATACCAACACCATTTTGCATTGATTCAAGCAAATTATTTTTAAGAAGTGTGAAATTAAGAGTGTGAAAACGACTGATGGATTGCTTTTCGATTTAGTTAACAAAATTGACATTGACTAGTTTTAACTCAAGCAATTACATTTCAGGAGTGTGCTGAAAATCACTTCTATACAAGTTTTTAAGGCCCAGTCCCATACTGACGATTTTCACGGCGACTCGCAACGATTTACTAGAACGAATCGACTCGATTTAGCCACAATTTAACAACGAATTGGGAATAATTGTACGGCGATTCAAGACGAATATTCGTTCTTCGTCGTTGTTCGACGAGTCAGTTCGTCCTTCTTTTGTCTTTAACCATTGCGGTAGAAAAATCGTGGCAGAAAAAAAGTTGTGGTCCCATAGTGGCGATTTTTACGGCGAATTATCATTCGTGGAGAAAATCGCTTGAGTCGTCGCGAGTCGTTGTAGATCGTTGCGAGTCGTTGTAATTCGTTCTTCGAACCGTTGCACATCGTGAAGAACGCCATGAATCGTGTTAGCACAACGATGGTTTTGAACCGGTTCAAAACTATCGCCATGTCGCAACGATTTCCTCACATTCTTTTTATGGAACAATCGGGCAGAACCGATACGATGTAACACGATGCAACACGACCTAAGTGATTTTCTCGACGAATGTCAAATCGTTGCGATTCGCCGTGAAAATCGTCAGTATCGGACTGGGCCTTAACCCATCTCATTCCATGAAATTCTCTCCATATACTGTATTTGCCCCTCTCCCTTTATATTAATAATTACAATGGCACAGTTTATCATAGAAGCTCCTTTTTTCATTGAATTAAATACAATTGTAAATGTGTATTTATTAACCACAACAGGTAGATAAATCTGAATTTGTTTGATGAACATAAAGAATTGCTATCTGAGAAAAATCTTACTATTTTCACATCGCACTCCAGTCCACGAGCCCGTACACGCGCATGAGAACTGAGGGCTTCCGTTGACCACAGAACCGGTACATACTCCATTGTTCAAACACTGATTGGTATTGCAAGGATTGACTGAAAAGGAAATGTTAATAATAAATAATAATAATTGCATGATACTAACCATAATAATCATTATCATCATAATGATAATAATGGCATGAAAGTCCATATATGTAGTTATTCCTTCATTCAGAGAATCATTTTAAACCGTTGATTACAATACAAATTTTTACCTCTTAAACTTTTGGCTGCCATTTCAACTAAGGTGGCATAACGGTTAGAGGGTCTGCCTCATACTGGCAAGCTATCTGAGGTTGGGGTACATGGAAATGTGTATAAACAGCTCATTTTTATGAGCAACGTCTAATTGTCTAGCTTTTGCAATGGCCATTATGTCGCAGTCACAACCCCCATAACAACCCCAACAATTGACGTAATAAGGGCCCAATAAAGAAAATTTTTAAATGACTATTTTACGGTGCTCTTATAAGCACCCTGTTATATGTGGGCCTCATAAAACCAAATCAGACTCTTGGCTACTCCCCTAACCACAACGAAATCCCCGTCAGTTCACAGGGCTGATTTCACAGGGCATTTCTTTAAATATTTGACATTTCAACTCTGTCTTAATTCCGTTAAGTCCCACATAGAACCAGTAGGTGCCGTAATTGCCATAGAATAGAAAAGTAATGGCCAGCGATGGGCCGGTATAGCCATATTTCTTTGTATTTGATGAAAAATGGCGCTACGTAGCTCTTACGGCAAGATTTTACCAGTCAGTCTGACAGGGACACAAATTTTCTTTGCCCCCACCCCTAAGGTGCCCCTCATATGAACTATTCATATTTCCAGGAAAAAATTGGACAACAGAAATCACCCCAAAATCATAATTTTTAAGGCTAATATTATCAATTTAGACCAAGAACATGCAATGCTCATGGTCAAACTACGATTTTTAGGCCAAAT
Source organism: Echinarachnius parma (assembly GCA_037951105.1). Classification (NCBI taxonomy): domain Eukaryota; kingdom Metazoa; phylum Echinodermata; class Echinoidea; order Clypeasteroida; family Echinarachniidae; genus Echinarachnius; species Echinarachnius parma. The sequence continues at coordinate 24,719 of JBAMJV010004042.1, forward strand.
TATATAACCTATGAGGTATAATTACGTTTTTTGCCATTTAAAGGAGTGAGGACCTCCTATTTGATTTGCTTGTTAGGCGAAAGCCTGTGCCCCCTCATGGAAATCCAAGGCCCCCCCCCCCCCCCACTGAAAAAATCCTAGCTATGCCACTGCTTGGACATTATAAAACTTACCAACTTGACAAGTGCTTCCGATGTAGGGAGATACACACGTGCAGAAGTAGCTGAAGGGACTTGTAGCCAGGTTGTTGGTACACGTTCCCTGATTCAGGCATGGGTTGCTGGTGCAAGGATAAGCTACACATTTAAAATTGTAAAAATAGGCAGGAAGAGAAAATAAGAGCAATGTTGTTAATATAAATACAGTCAAACCTGTCTTAGCGGCCACCTGGCTATAGCGGCCAATCTGCCTATAGTGGCCACCAAAAGTCATCCCCAGCAGAGAAGAACAATGTTATGGAGCGAGTCTATTATAATATGGGTCACCTCTCTCTACAGTGGCCCCTTTTCTTGTTTCCCTCTGGTGGTAACTATACAAAGGTTTGATACCGCCATTTATGTTTCGGTCTAACCTTACACTTCTATAAGCGGTAATACATATTTCTGACTCACTAATAACCAAACTTGTATAATCTTGTTTCACATAAAAACACAAAAATGAATTAATTTGTTATGTTGTGGTTTAGTCCGAGTCCACCATAACTACAGGTGGTGACCCAAGTAATGTTTAGGTCATTAAGAAATGTAATGTGTTGCTAGATAAATCCAGAATCTGAAAGAATACATCTTTATTTTCAATTGATATAAAAGGTGTTATAATTTTAGAACTTGACTCTGAAGCATACAGCTTTAATAGGAGCTGATTCTCAGTTCAAATAAACATTTATGATGATGAATACATGTTTATATAATATTTTATATTGTTTGATTTTTATCAAAATACTTGATCTGGGGTCGTGATTGATAACCTTTGTAAGATTTCCCCCCTCAGTTATATTCAAAACTTCATTCATATACCAATATGATTGCAAGATTCTTCAGAATGGTGTGTAAAATTTATGTAGAAAAAACAATTTTTACCTAGTAAAAAAAAGGTGAAAACTGAGGTAAAATCTTTATCCGATTGTTTACGCAAAGTATCCAAATTCGGATGCTGTGTCCAAAAAAAGATAATTTGACTTTAATTGCTTGACTATGATCGTAACATAATATATATTGCTGAGGAGCGGGGGATGAATGAATAGATCATCCCCTCTGAACAAAAGGTATCAATAACAGATCAACGCCCATGTCGCAAAGCGTTCCTGAACAATATCAAATTCAATCTTAAATATCTCCTTAATAAGGGAGACATTTAAAAAATCAAAACCACTTTTTTTTCTTTTACAATAAGCCAAACAACAAGGTACAAGAGAAGCGTGAAATGCTCCCAGTGATTTTAATTCAATTTGACCAAATTAACGGATCATTTTAAGATTGCATGTCATACGTACAGCAAGCGAATCATCTCGAAAGGAGTTAAACACACAAAACGATCCATATAACAAGACTCTGTACGATAACACTCACCTGTTTGGCATAGGTTGCCATAGTAACTGGAGAGACAGGTACAGCTAGAGATAGGTGGGGTATTGGAACCCCCGATGTACGCGCAAGTTGCACCGTTGAGGCATTGATTGTTTGTTCCAAAACAAGGGTGATCTGCACAAATTAACCAAAACAAGAAATTTAAACAAAATACACTGTACTTACATTATCACAGATGCATGTTTTACACTACAGCATTGTGTGGGTTTGAACTGTATCTGAATGATGACTATGAATAATGATGGTGCTAGGTGTGTCACATTGTAACATACAAGTGTGCAATATAAGACTCCACTGGTATTCTTTTTTTTATTAGCTATAGGAATTATGCATAAGCTTAGGAATATTAATCAGATATAAAAATGGAGCTACAATTGGTCTCTACATGGCTTTCAAAATCTAAACGTGATTATCTTTGTGTCTTAATAACACCATTCTCTTTCTCAACCGTCGGTAACATTTCCCCATATAGGCCTACCGAATTGACACTGGTTTCCGATGTAAGGTGCAGGACACGTGCAGGTGAAGGTGAATGTATTGAGATTGTTCTCACAGACTCCGCCTCTCTGGCAGGGGTTGCTCGTGCATGGTAGAGCTAAAGGGTTGCAAATAAACAAATGAAGGGTTAATTCTTATTCATAATTTTAAATAAGCTGTAAATGTCTTGTTTGATAAAGCTAGATTACAAAATATCAATATCAGCAAGCATATTTTCCAGAGCACAGCTATTATTTCACATTATTAACCATAGCAAACATCTGAGCAGGGCAATTTTAAAACGATATTGCCTTCGAAGTTGAATAAGCCAACAAAACTACGGATGAAAAAAAATCTTATTGCCCGCTCAGAAAAGTCAATGGGATTTTGTGTGTAATTTGCCGGTCAATAAGATCACACAGTAAACCAATGGACAAAATCTTATTGCCCGCTCAGAAAAGTCAATGGGATTTTGTGTGTAATTTGCCGGTCAATAAGATCACACAGTAAACCAATGGACAAAATCGTATTGCCCGCTCAGAAAAGTCAATGGGGTTTGTGTGTAATTTGAAATTTGCCGGTCAATAGCTGTGTCCACACGGTGAACGTGTGAACGCAGCTAATCAGAGTATGAAAGCGCGCTAACAGCGCATGAGTGCGCAACATCATACGCGCGTTTTGGATTTGCGCGTATCTAATTATGACGTAATAATATGTCTTGGCATCTCTGCTATAATTTACGTGCTAGCTAAGTATTCTTTACAAACTGGGTTGAATATGCATCGATTTGGTTAAAACTTGAAGTTTAAACATCGTTCAATAATTGTAAGAATTGTGACATTTTGTACCCTTTAAATTAATATATTGCATGTTCGCTCGAGATGTCTGATTAGTTAATAATTATGATATTGACTGGACTTTCGGGCGACACTACAAATATTGCCCTCGTCTTCGACTCGGGCAATATGAATATAGTTCAGGCAATATTTGCTGTGTCGCCCTCAAGGCCAGTCAATATTCTTTAATTATTTCTCTTCTGTGTACAATGTATCATTATTGACCAGACTTTATTTGAGCTGCCCTGATAAGGCGCATCAAGCATTTCAAGGAATAAATTCCTGCCAGGTAATAATAATAACTAGAAATTGCGCGCTCGGCGGGTCGCGCAGCCGAGCACATGTATCCCCCGAACCAATTGCATTGCACTTTAAAATCAATAGGCTTCATCCTCTTTCCTTAATACACCTTCATACCAAATAAGAAAATGATCGGACAAGAACTCGGACCTGTAGAGCGTTCACATGGTAATCTTAACTATTTCTTTATATCATGGTTATCATGGTTACCATGGCAACCAGGACTCCGCCCCACACCAAAATCAATAGGCTTCATCCTCTTTCCTTAATACACCTTCATACCAAATTAGAAAATGATCAGACAAGAACTCGGATCTATAGAGCGTTCACAAGGTAATCTTAACTATTTCTTTATATCATGGTTACCATGGCAACCAGGACTCCGCCCCACACCAAAATCAAAAGGCTTCATCCTCTTTCCTTAATACACCTTCATACCAAATTAGAAAATGATCGGACAAGAACTCGGACCTGTAGAGCGTTCACAAGGTAATCTTAACTATTTCTTTATATCATGGTTACCATGGCAACCAGGACTCCGCCCCACACCAAAATCAATAGGCTTCATCCTCTTTCCTTAAGACACCTTCATACCAAATTAGAAAATGATCGGACAAGAACTCGGACCTGTAGAGCGTTCACAAGGTAATCTTAACTATTTCTTTATATCATGGTTACCATGGCAACCAGGACTCCGCCCCACACCAAAATCTAAAGGCTTCATCCTCTTTCCTTAAGACACCTTCATACCAAATTAGAAAATGATCAGACAAGAACTCGGACCTGTAGAGCGTTCACAAGGTAATATTAACTATTTATTTATATCATGGTTACCATGGCAACCAGGACCGCGCCCCACACCAAAATCAGTAGGCTTCATCCTCTTTCCTTAATACACCTTCATACCAAATTAGAAAATGATCGGACAAGAACTCGGACCTGTAGAGTGTTCACAAGGTAATCTTAACTATTTCTTTATATCATGGTTACCATGGCAACCAGAACTCCGCCCCACACCAAAATCAATAGGCTTCATCCTCTTTCCCTTATACACCTTCATACCAAATTAGAAAATGATCGGACAAGAACTCGGACCTGTAGAGCGTTCACAAGGTAATCTTAACTATTTCTTTATATCATGGTTACCATGGCAACCAGGACTCCGCCCCACACCAAAATCAATAGGCTTCATCCTCTTTCCTTAATACACCTTCATACCAAATTAGAAAATGATCGGACAAGAACTCGGACCTGTAGAGCGTTCACAAGGTAATCTTAACTATTTCTTTATATCATGGTTACCATGGCAACCAGGACTCCGCCCCACACCAAAATCAATAGGCTTCATCCTCTTTCCTTAATACACCTTCATACCAAATTAAAAAATGATCGGACAAGAACTCCGACCTGTAGAGCGTTCACAAGGTAATCTTAACTATTTCTTTATATCATGGTTACCATGGCAACCAGGACTCCGCCCCACACCAAAATCAATAGGCTTCATCCTCTTTCCTTAATACACCTTCATACCAAATTAGAAAATGATCGGACAAGAACTCGGACCTGTAGAGCGTTCACAAGAAAATCTCTGCGGCGGACGCGGCGGACGCGGCGGCGGCGCGACAAGGCCAAATCCATAGTATCCCCCGAAGTGGTTCGGGGGATACAATAATAGTGAAACACTTTTATATAGCGCATAACACATAAGCACAATTGCATGTCCCTATTGCAGGTATCCACTTTACATACCCTGGGGGTGTTGCATAAAGAGTTGTGACCAATCGCAAAGTTGTGACTAATTGCGAGTCAAACAATATGCGCCCTTGAGCCGATCAGAGATGCGCATTTAGGCGCATTTTGTAACTTACGACTTTAATTGCAACTTTTGGATTGATCGTAACTTTTTACGCATCACTCCCCTGGATCGAGAACAGGAAATGTAGAAAGCATGTCAGCAAATGTGAATATTGTCACTGGAAGAGGTAACTTACCTATGTTACAGAGCGTGCCCTGGTACCCCACCGGGCAGATGCATGAGTCAAATCCTCCAGTGGCTGGGTTGGTCGTACAGATCCCTCCATTCAGGCAGTTCACAGTATTGCAGCCAAGAGCTAAGCAAGAAACATGCATGGGGAAAATAAATTAAAGGTTGTTTGAATCCCATAACCCGAATTACAGTATTACAGCCCAGAGTTAATAAGAAAGAAACATGCATGAGAAAATAAACTAAAGGCTGTTGAGTGTCAAATTTCCAAGTGTTTTGGTTGGTTGGGCAGGTCACAGTATTACAGCCAAGAGCTAAGAAAGAAATGTATGGGAAAATAAATTAAAGTTTGTTCGGATTAGTTAATCAGATGGCCGGTGAAGTAGAAGAAGAAGAAGAAGAAGACAATGAAATAAATAAAGAGAATTGAATAAATAATTACAAAACTTACGCTGAGTACAGAAATCTCCACCCCAACTGCCCTGACATGAACAGACAAAGGACACTGATGTTGTTGTAGACATGAAGCAGATTCCAGAGTTCTGACATGGGTTGGATGCACAGGGATCAACTATGGAAATACAATCATGAAGAAAAATAAAACGTGAAGTTATATATGCATGATTCAACCTAAATATTTGTCATAAGTGAAAAATTACAACCTCGCATTCCACTGATGAGGACAAATCACCAAATTTCAAAAGTATGCAAGCACTTGGAGAGGAATCATTCTTATTTATACGTATGTATAAGTCCTTTCTAAATGACTGCCTTTGATGGATTTAAAACCAACAAACACACATGTGCCTCACCAAAATCAGAAAGAAACAGCACTCTCTAACCTGTTCAGGACTGTCCCGACCTCAGACTTTGGTCATTAGAGAACGCATGTTTTACCAAGATCATTATTAAAGTGACACAGGTAAAGTGTCTAACTCCACGAAAAATACTTGGAGCTTCCTCGTTTCTCTTCTGTCGTGTTGTTTAGCTTATGGTAAGAGAAGAATAAAATAGGGTTCAGTTTTTTTCAAATGTCCCTTTAGTATGAAGATAATTATCATTGAAAATCATTATTTCTAAAGCGTTAATCAACGCAATTGAAAAAAAGTACAATTGTCTTAGCTGAGAACGTCCGCATGCAGCACCCGTGAGAACATTCTGGAGATTGAACTTTGAGCCGAGCGAGTTCAAATTCCATGAATTATGTACTACGTGTGTAAAAATACACGGGTGCGAATATCTCAAACGGATCATTCATTACTGCGACAATTCCATGACAAGCCATCAGTATTCGGTGATAAAATATGAACTCAATATTCGTTTTTTTCACTAGGTAAACAGTGTTCGTTTTCTTTCAAACTTTCACAAATCTTTCAATTGTATTTTACAATGATATTGATGTAGGATTGAAGTGTCAAATGTCAGTTTGTGCAATATCTGACACTTTACACGGATCACTTTAAAGCAATCCACAGTATCTAACATTTACTCTTTTCACATGATGAATATTGCAGCTTTATGGACATCAATAGCTTAATTACCTTTTAACTTTTAAGGGGACTACCAGGCAAAGAACAACATATAATTACATGTTTTGGGTACCATTTTGTGATATCAAATAGATACCCAACATTTTGCAAAGGATTGTGTAATTCACAAACAATGCAATTATACCACCACTTACGGAACCATTATTATTTCATGGTTCCGTACGCGCCAAACATTTGCGAGTGCGCCAATTCTATTCATGCGTACGTTTGGAGACAATAGAATCCCGGACGATTCGTTCGCTCTGGACAAAGGTAGTCTTCGTACATGCAGACCCATGAACGCATGATTTAGAATGGGATGCGTTTTCCAATTTTTTTTTCTTTCTGGAAACATATTTTTCTGAACTTGTTGATGGAATGGACTACTAAAGAATATTATTTTTGGGTGGTGGTACCCTTTAGCTTTTAACACTTAATCCTTTTAACTTTTTTTTTATCATGCTCTGGCATATTTAACCATTGCCTACAGGAACATGGTGGGGTCCTGTACTCACTCTATATGGGGATTGCAAAATCTAGTAGGGAACAGCTAGGTTATCCCAATTACCTCTGTACGAATTCTATGGGGATTGCATAATCTGGTAGGGAACAGGTAATTATTTATAAAGGGTTAATTAATCTTAATTTTAAAAAAATGGAATGACATCAAGACACGTGAGTGATGACCGCCTCATGCGTCGATCGACGCGGGAGCTTCTAAGTCTAAGTAAGTAATTAATCTTACCAAACTGGCACTGATCTCCTATAAATCCACTGTTGCAGGTACAGGTGTACGATTGGCCTACCCCAGGGTTGCATGTACCCCGATTGCTACAGGTTTGGGCTGCCTGGCTTGGATGACAAGGATGTACTGAAAGAGAAAGAAGAATACAGAGAGAACTGATCTTGAACAGCAAGTACTGTATCTAAAGCCACAAGATGATGGCTCTGATTCATACAAAACATGCACAATCAGTGTAAATTATTTAAACATATTATGTATATTTGAAGAATTGATATCAAATTTTAAAATTTATATATTGATATACATTAAATATTGCATATTAAATATACTTATTAATTCAAACTAACTCTCAACTTATAATAAATATAAAAATATAAGATATGGCTCTACTAAAGTCCAAAGAACTTACGTATTTCGCAAAATGTTCCAGAAACAAGAGTCGGGCACTGGCAGAAGGGGATGAAAGTAGAGCCAGATGGTAGAGTACTACATGTAACGCCATTCATACAAGGCTCCGGGAGGCACGGGTTGTCTGATTTATAAAACAAACGAGATAAAGAGTCAGTACAGAGCCTGAGCTTTCCATCCTATATAGTCTAGCAGAACCTTCTTCAGCCGAGGCAAGCTGACAGAAAAAAAAACATGTACACCATAGACATAAAACACACATGGGCCCCATTGCAGAAAGAGATACAATCAATTGTAAGTTACTAATAATTGCAAGTCAGATCATGTTTTCTAAACGGGCCATGGACACAAAACACAAAATAATAACAATTACAGTGAAACCTGTGCGTAGAGACCACAAAAGGGAGACAAGAAAAATGGCACTGCATGTAGAGAGTTGACAGGTTCCATAACAATGCTTTCTCTGCAGGGGATCACTTTTGGTGGCCACTATAGGCAGGTCGACTGTTATAGACAGGTGGCCAATGAGACAGGTTTAACTGTTAGATTATACATGGCCTATATGTGGTACAAAGACAGAACATAATCGTTAGAAATTATGAAATGTCTTGTCAGCAGAGGTCAGCAGATAAGTGATAAGGCACAATATAATACTGGCATTCACTATCATAAATATTACAGATATTAATAGCAATAATAATTCAATTTGTATAGTCATAACTAGAATCTAGCTGGAAATTAGTATTAATAATAGTACTTTTGTATTACTTATATTGTTGTCATTATGCTTATAACTATTTCTATTACAAAAATAGTATCTTAAATAATAAATATATATATCTTTGATTAAATGTCATCCAGTCACAATGACATATCACTCTATGTTCTGTACCAACCTGGTGTTCTGTTTCATTGTAATCTAGAGAACCAACAGAAATGTAACTCGAATACAAATGTCATACAAATGTAACGCTATTGTAGTTAAAAGGAAAGGACAAAGGAATGAAGTGAAATGAACAAAAGATGAGAATGGTCACATGATCAACTCACCAATGTTGCAGAAAGTGCCCAGCCAGCCTGCATTGCAATTGCATACTTCCACGCCGTTATCGTTGTTACAGATTCCGTTACCATTGCATGGGTCGACGGAGCATGGAATAGCTATAAAGGTTCAAACAAAAATGACATTGAAAAATAGCAGGTTTACACTTAGCCTTCCATTAAACCAGGGCTTGACCCTAGCACTTGCCCAATTTGGTGGATTCACAATACAGTGCGCCACCTATCGGTTGCAGCGGACAGGCCAATTTCCAACTTCGGGGTCGACATCACAGTACATGTGGATGTGGTTGTGGCAAGATTGGTAGAGCGCGCGCTTTCCGAGCATGAGATCCCGAGTTCGAACCCTGCCCACTGCCTTTGTCCTTCAGCAAGACAAGTTATCCACAATTGTGTGGGTTTGAAATGTACCTGTTGACCATGGGTAATAATAATTAAATAATGATTTAAGCGCTTAGAGGCTCTTTGCAATTTGCGCTATACAGGGTGGCCCAGAAAGGATGCAACACCTACGATCATTAATTTCATCAACACCATCGACCAAATGTCATTGTTTTTTGTTTGATTGGGTAGAACATTCTTTTTCCAACAAAATGATACCATGAGCATTGATTTTGGGTAAGGCGTTTAGATCCTAGGGCCATTTTTCTGAGGCAATGTCGTTTCCTAAATTTGCTACTTTTTCGTCTCCTGCGATCCTCGGAACACTGAGACATTCTCGCCCCACAGCCTGCCGTAGAATTAGCTGATACATAAGAATGGCTCACATTGTCTTCCTTACAAAGGGAGAGCAGTCATGCGGTTCTTCTGTACAGCTAATTCTATGGCAGGCCGTGGGGCGAGAATGTCTCAGTGTTCCGAGGATCGCTGGAGACGAAAAAGTAGCAAATTTAGGAAACGACATTACCTCAGAAATATGGCCCTAGGATCCAAACGCCTTGCCCAAAATCAATGCTCATGGTATCATTTTGTTGGAAAAAGAATGTTCTACCCAATCAAACAAAAAACAATGACATTTGGTCGATGGTGTTGATGAAATTAACGATCGTAGGTGTTGCATCCTTTCTGGGCCACCCTGTATAAATGTCTATTATTATTATTATTATATTACAGCCTAGCACCACTGAGCTGTATACGGTCTTATATTTCGATGTCGACCATTTCCAATGAGGCATTGCGGATTTTTGGCCTGTCCGCTGCAACCGATAGGTGGCGCACTGTATAGAGTAAAGAAGCCATGACATCATAAAAATCGTTTTTTGGAATTTTCAAATTTGAACTTCATTTTCCGAAAGAGCATATAAAATAATGTCTAAATACCAAAAATCGATTGAATATGTTCAGTATTGCCTGAGATATGCCCTTCCGAATTAATTTGTTGTCAATAGGCAATCAGTGTTATAGTGGTCTGGTTCATAACTTTATGAACCAGAGCACTATAACACTGATTGCCCATTGAAGTAAAATTCTTTCCGATGGGCATATCTCAGCCAATACATAACATATTCTATTGATTTTTGGTATTTGGACATTATTCTTGATGCTCTTTCGGAAAATGAAGTTCAAATTTGAAAATTCGAAAAATAGATTTTTGATGACATCACACTTCACCACTCTATTGTGAATCCACCGAATTGCCTGGGGCAAGTAAGTATTGACATCGGGCAAGTAACATTTCATAGATGGATTTAATTTGGTTGCCTGATTGTGCAACTACTAGTAACATACCCGTTCAACTCCGAGAGAAAAATTAAATTCCTTACATATAAAACTCATCTACAAACAAGGGAGGAATTAGAAACAGATCAAGCTATATCTAGCATGATAAGTTATAATTTTGCTTCATGTTGTTTTTTTTGCAGGCAAGTAAACTCTCTGTTTGGGAAAGTAACATTTGAACATTCATGATTTTATACTTGCCCGATTGGGCAGGCAGAAAAAAGTTAGTGTCGAGGCTCGGCTAAACAAGCTGTAGATCCGCAAAAAATGCAGTATATTTGAGTCATTGTAGAATATATTTACTATGCTCATACAAACACATTATTGAACAAGCACACACACACACACACACACACACACATACACAAGTATAAAATCATTATTATAATATACATTGTACATACCTTACAAATCTACAAATAATGTAGAAATATGGGAACAAATCACAAAAAGGATAGAATGAAAAATAATCCATGGGAAAAAATAATTAATATAAGTATTGATAATGCATTTAAATTACCACTCGTTCACAATTAGATACATTTATATTCAATGGCATAGACGAGAATTAGTCTGGTTTAATAATATAAATGTCAAATTGATATAAGACATTAAATATACATATTCTTGCTATTAAAAGCAAAATGAAGATAAAATAAAGTAATTGAGACAAGAGGTGTAAGGGATGGAGAAAACAAAAGTAGAAAGTTGTGATAAATTAATATTGATGTTTAATGTAACCTGCTAATGGAAAAGAAAGAAGAACAGTTGTTAAACAATGGAATAATATTTTAATAAGCTCCAAAAATTTTCATTAACACTAAAACTTGTATGAATAGGTAATAATTATATATATATTGCATTTGTAGGCAAATATCTTAAATTAAGATTGAAAAAAAAGAAGAAACAAAAACTTTTTAAATGATCACAAATTTCATCTGAACCTTATCAAAGATGTATTAGAAAGAAAATAATCATCTTCCATTGATTTGTGAAAAGGTACATTTTAATTTCGCTCACATAACATGTCTGAGTCACTACCCATAATCAATAACTGTATTAAAACAATGCAAAATGATTATTATGAGTATATGTTTGATTATTAGTATAATAATATTGCGAATGCATTACAATCTTACACTGGTATTAGTGGTATACATTGTATATCAATTATACAGAGTATTATTGAGTGTGTACATTATACACCAGAGAATGGCCTGTACTGGACTGGAAGAAGAGGGTACAACCATCCTTAAAGGGATAGTTGAGTTTTTGTAAAGAGGGTACAGTTTTGGTCAAACTGAATTTTAGTGACCAAAACCTGCACAATTACATTACAAACTAATATTTATAACTCCACCATGCTCGAAAGGAATGAAAAATTACAATGACTAAGTAAAAAGCCTGTTATCATTCAAAAAGAGCTGTTAAAACTCAAGAGTGTGCTCTCTAAAAACTCATTGGTTTCAACCATTTTTGATAAAAGGAAGCATTTTCAAACAACTTTAACAGCTGGTTCAAAATTATCGTATAAATGTGGGGCCCCACAAATATTACAAATGGTAAATGTTTATGGATATTTCAGCCATTTCTGAACCCGATTTTGATCAAATAAAGTTTATTCTGTCATTAAAATTGTATGGTCTTTCAAATTTGTCACTCAGTTTTTCATTATCTCACAAAAAAATTATTTTGTGTAGCTCTATACCAAAACTCAACTATCCCTTTAAAGTGATCCATTAACTTCTTAAGATATTTCCAAAAATTTAATTTGAGACTATAGTTAAATACCAATACCATTGTAAGGCTTTCTGAATAGAATGTGAAAGTTAAATTAAAAAGTATTTTGAACAAAATCAAAACCCATTTCATTATTCTTACTCTCTGAGGCTCATGTATAAGTCCTTTCTAAATGACCAAAGTTTTACCAAACTCATCTTTCATGCAATTCTAATGTATGTAAACAATCCACAGTATCTAACATTTGATGACACACGCAGTACCCGGGGGTACCGCTGTTCCCCGGTATCCCGCGTTGTGTTGCGCCATCTTGTGTCCACTCGAAGTACAACCGTATTGCGTTGTGCATGCAGTGCAGCGCGCGATTGTATGCACGCTATACCCACAGTACAGCCCTAAAAATTAAATAAATAATTAAACAAAATGGCGGATTTTCGTCTGGTACCCCAGGGTACTGTTTATGTCATCATTTACTCTTTTTACCCCACGGATATTGCAGCTTTATGGACATTGACACATCGTACACAGCTTTACCTTCTAACTTTAACTTTTAACACTTAACCTTTTAACTTTTTAGCATGCTCTGGCATATAAACCATTGTCTACAGGAACATGGTGGGTCCTGTACTCACTCTATATGGGGATTGCAAAATCTATTAGGGAACAGCTATAGGATCTATTAGGGAACAGCTAGGTTAACACATTGCCTATGGGAAACTGCTGGGTCCTGTTCTAACTATATGCGGATTGCAAAATCCAGTAAGGTTTAATTAATCTTACCAAACTGGCACTGAGCTCCTGTAAATCCAAAGTTGCAGGTACAGGTGTACGCTAGGCCTATCCCAGTGATGCATGTACCCCGATTGCTACAGGTTTGGGCTGCCAGGCTTGGATGACACGGATGTACTGAATGAGGAGGAAAAATACAGAGAGAACAATCAAAGAGCATTCTACAATTAAGCATCTCAAAGCAACAAGATGATGGCTCTGATATTTCAGCCATTTCCGAACCGATTTTGATCAAATAATGTTTATTCTGTCATTAAAATCGTATGCTCTTTCAGATTTGACACTCAGTTATTCATTATCTCACAAACAAATTATTTTGTGCAGCGCCCTCTATACCGAAACTCAACTATCCCTTTAAATTGATCTATTAACTTCTTAAGATTGTTCCAAAAATGTAATTTGAGACTATATAGTTAAATACCAATAGCATTGTAAGGCTTTCTGAATAATCTGTGAAAGTTATACTAAAAAATATTTTAAAACAATCAAAACCCATTTCATTATTCTGACTCACTGAGGCACATGTATAAGTCCTTTCTAAATGACTGTCTTTGTTGGATTTAAAACCAACAAACACACATGTGCCTCACCAAAATCAGAAAAAAAAACAGCACTCTCTAACCTGTTCAGGACTGTCCCGACCTTAGCCTTTGGTTATTAGGGAACGCATGTTTTATGCTTAGGTGACAAATGCTCCGATTTGGGATACGGTGCCTGTACGATATGCCATTGTTAGGTGAAATCTTGCGGGAATCTCGCGGCGCCCTGTTCAGGACTGTCCCGACCTTAGCCTTTGGTCAATAGAGAACGCATGTTTTATGCTTAGGTCACAAATGCTCCGATTTGGGATACGATGCCTGTACGATATGCCATTGTTAGGTGAAATCTTGCGGGAATCTTGCGGCACCCTGTTCAGGACTGTCCCGACCTTAGCCTTTGGTTATTAGAGAACGCATGTTTTATGCTTCTGTCACAAATGCTCCGATTTGGGATACGGTGCCTGTACGATATGCCATTGTTAGGTGAAATCTTGCGGGAATCTTGCGGCGCCCTGTTCAGGACTGTCCCGACCTTAGCCTTTGGTTATTAGAGAACGCATGTTTTATGCTTAGGTCACAAATGCTCTGATTTGGGATACGGTGCCTGTACGATATGCCATTGTTAGGTGAAATCTTGCGGGAATCTTGCGGTGCCCTGTTCAGGACTGTCCCAACCTTAGCCTTTGGTTATTGGAGAACGCATGTGTTATGCTTAGGTCACAAATGCTCCGATTTGGGATACGGTGCCTGTACGATATGCCATTGTTAGGTGAAATCTTGCAGGAATCTTGCGGCGCCCGGCGCCGTGGCTATCGTGCGGTCACCGTTGCATTTTTCCGTGCCGTACGATGTCAAACTAGATGGATCTTCGACTGCGCGCAGTCGAAAATGATGCCTCCGCCATTACGCAATTTATTTATATCAAGCCCAAATCAACATGTACACAGAATTCATTATGTCAACTCAATTTTGATGGTACTCTGTCTTTTAGATCTTGATGTATCACAATTATGAGCTATAAGTGACCTTGACCTTTGCCCTCATGACCCCAAAATCTAATGACTACAATTGTTCCCTATTATACATTCAGTATCAAGTTGGATTGAAATCTGATATTCAGTTCTTGAGATTTCCAATCTTAAGCTATTTTTGCATATATAATGAGCTCTGTGACCTTTGACCTTTGACCTCATGACCCCAAAATCTAATCAGATCATCTGCCCCCCCCCCCCCCCCCCAAGATACATACATGTACCAAGTTTGGTCAGAATCTGTCAATCCCTTCTTGAGATAACGCGATCACGAGCTATTTTTGCATATATAATGAACTCTGTGACCTTTGACCTTTGACCTCATGACCCAAAAATCTAATCAGATCATTGGCCCCCCAAGATACATACATGTACCAAGTTTGGTCAGAATCCATCAATCCGTTCTTGAGATAACGCGATCACGAGCTATTTTTGCATATATAATGAACTCTGTGACCTTTGACCTTTGACCTCATGACCCCAAAATCTAATCAGATCATTGGCCTCCCAAGATACATACATGTACCAAGTTTGGTCAGAATCCATCAATCTGTTCTTGAGATAACGCGATCACGAGCTATTTTTGCATATATAATGAGCTCTGTGACCTTTGACCTTTGACCTCATGACCCCAAAATCTAATCAGATCATTGGCCCCCCAAGATACATACATGACCCAAGTTTGGTGAAAATCCGTCAATCGGTTCTTGAGATAACGCGATCACGAGAACGGGACGTACGTACGGACGTACGTACGGACGTACGTACGGACGTACGGACGTACGGACGGACGGACAACCCGAAAACATAATGCCTCCGGCTACTTCGTTGCGGAGGCATAAAAATTGTTTAACGCGGAGTTTAACGGAGTTTAATGCAGAGTTAAACAAAAAATGCATCACATGATTTTTTACTTGCCCCAAGCCCGTAGACACTTCGTAGAGAGCATCGCACGGGCACCGCAAGGGCAATGCACAGGCTTAGCACGGACACCAAGCATTTTCCTGAATATCGCACTATTTTGCAACTGAATTTGGGGCCACTCAAATTTCACGATATTGTAAGAGTATCGTGCAATGCCCGTACGGGTCCCATAAGGCATCGATCTGTACGAGCGCTCATATTGTAAGCATGGGAGCCGTGCGATTTAATTTGCTTGTACTCCCAAAATCATTGTACGGTCCCCGGCAAATATGTGGCTGCTACACAAAGATATCACAGACATCGTACGATACCCCAACGCCTCGAAAGCGTAGAAAATTCGCCGTAGGTAAACAACATTGTACAGCACCCGGATCATTTGTGACCTAGGCATTACCAATCTCATCTGTTTTGCAATTTGCAATTCTAATGTAAACAATCCACAGTATCTAATATTTACTCTTTTTATACCATGGATATATTGCAGCTTTATGGACATCGACACATCGTACAAAGCTTTACCTTTTAACTTTAACTTTGAACACTTAACCTTTTAACTTTTAATCATGCTCTGGCATATAAACCATTGCCTACAGGAACATGGTGGTTCTGTACTCACTCTATAATTTTGGGACTGCAAAATCTATTAGGGAACAGCTATTAGGGATCTATTAGGGAACAGCTAGGTTAGCACATTGCCTATGGGAAACTGGTGGGTCCTGTTCCAACTCTTTGAGGATTGCAAAATCCAGTAAGGTTTAATTAATCTTACCAAACTGGCACTGAGCTCCTGTAAATCCAAAGTTGCAGGTACAGGTGTACGATTGGCCTACCCCAGGGTTGCATGTACCCTGATTGTTACAGGTTTGGGCTGCCTGGCTTGGATGACAAGGATGTGCTAAATGCGGAGGAAAAATACAGAGAACAATCAAAGAGCATTCTAAAAGTATCTAAAGCCCGGCGCAGACAGAGCCGACTCGACCCGATCCGACTGGTTTATATCAGGCTAGAGTTGAGCCCGGTCGGTCGGAGCAGATTTATCGCGTTGAATCGGCCCCAACTGGCATCCGACTGTCTATCGACTGGCAAAATGTGTGTCGCGAGGCACTGAAAACTGAGCCGATCGGAATGACAACCAATCGAGTCGGCTCTGTCTGCGCAGGGCATAAAAGCAACAAAATGATGTCTTTGATATTTCAGTCATTTCTGAACCGATTTTGATCAAATAAAATTCATTCTGTCATTAAAAATTGTATGCTCTTTCAAATTTGACACTCAGTTTTTCATTATCTCACGAAAAAATCGTTGTGTGTAGCGCCCTCTCTACCAACATTCAACTATTCATTTAAAGTATCTATTAATTTTTAAAGATTTTTCCAAAAATGTAATTGGAGACTAGTTAAATACCAATACCATTGTAAGGCTTTCTGAACAGTATGTGAAAGTTTCATAAATAAGTTATAAACATGAGGCACAATAGAAGCGCGAAAGCTCCAAGAGATTTTAGTTGAACTTGACATTTAAAGTTAAAGGACCTAAAGAATACAACGTACTTTGGCACTTATTCCATAGTTGATGACTTGTAAAATAGGTCTGCCGAAAAAAAATCCATAAAAATAAACACAGTAGTGATTTAAGACTAATTTTCTGATGCCAAATCTCACTTAGCAGCCAGTTTACGCCCCACCCACATTTAGGGTCCGGAATCGGCAGCGTGATTGACATGTGATTGACAATTCATTGGCTTACGTCATGACATGTCATCTACAGAATTTAGTTCATTATTCCGTACTTTAGATGACGTCACATTTTGGCGATTTAAAAGGGGCGTTCCCATGACAATGAGATATTTACTAATTACCCCAAAATTGATTGATTTCATGAGAAATGACTGCCAAATTCTTTTTCTTCAGGACAAATTACATATAGAGAGCCGAATTGTGAAAATTAGGCCATCTAGACGCTATAGGTCCTTTAATGGAGTACTATAAAAGGGATTCCTGTAAAGTGTCTAACTCCACGAAAATTACTTGGAGCTTCTTTGTTTCTCTCCTACCGTGTTGTTTAGCTTATGGTAAGAGAAGAATAAAATAGGGATAGATTTTTTCAAATGCCCCTTTAGTTTGACGAGATCTATCATTCAGCTCAAGAGCGTTAATTAACGGTCATAAACCTCATAATCGTCATACATACGTAATTCGTTGTAAAAGCTGACGCATATTTTCATTTTCAAGTCAATGAAACTTTTACACATCATTTGGACATACATATATTACATTGATTTTGATACAGGATTGTCTGACACTTTACAGGTGCACCTTTAAGCTTTAAAAACATATAAAATGCCTAATACGGCTGACATCAATGAAACCCTACTAGCATAGTATTATGCTAGGCATGTCTATTTAGGATTATAGGATTTCAATATTAGCAAGCAAGCAGTATAGTTACTAACTAGAGGCAGTTGTAGTAGACCATAGATGGTTATACAAATAATACACGGTCTAGAGTGCGTTGTGTAAATGCATCGCACGCGAGGCTATGTTAGCTGTGTGCATGCATGCGCACAGCTAACATAGCCGAGAGTGTGATGTATTTACATGACGCACGATAACAAGACCGTAGTATTATTTGTTTTATAAAACGAGCTCAACCACGGATTGTTTTATTTTGCTGGATTATTGAAAACAGACTTGCCACAACTAGTAACCCAGTCTATCTACTTTCTAGAGTGTGAATTTATTAGGAATTCACAAAATTAATCATCACTACTGCACTAGCTCGCTTCACTGAATTTGACTCTGCAGCTCAGCAGATCAAATGCAGTCGATGGGAGATTGCCAAAAATGTTCCCGTTAAAGTGAGAAATATCAAAGAATTTTATGCATTTCCATTCCAAAACTTACCCATATCAAACCACATACCATACAATTTACGAAACTGCTAAGATTTATTTACTACAGAACAGATAATCTATAAAAACGAAGCATTTTCCATCTTTTTAAAATCACTTTCGCAAGTTTGTCTTCGTATAACTATGTAAACAAGCATTGTGACATCACGGGGTTGCACACCTTCAGCACGATGGTTGCGCACTATAGGCACGATGGTTGCGCAGTATCGGCACGGTAGTGCAGTTGGTGAAAAGTAATCAATGCCCACGTGATCGGTATTAGCTAATCACGTTACTGAATTAACCGGAGCGGTTTTATAAAACTAAACAACCATTACTAAGTTGTATACGGGGCATTATGGGGTATTATTTGACGTTTTTGCACATTTTTACTATATCGGGAATATCTTTCTAACCATTGAAGCTACCCCCTACAAACCATACATTTCTGGAAAGGTTAGAACATGGGGAATTCAACAAAACTAAATTAAAGACAATTGGACTTAAAATAAGATTTTAAGTAGCAATTATATACAGAAAAATAAAATTTCAAACTTTTAGCAAGTCAACATTCAAAACGTATCTCCTCCGAGGTATAGGGGCGTATACATTCTACATTTTAAAGATAGATATTATGATGCTATACAAACAAACTATTGATGGCTTTTTACATAATTCAGCTATCTTCATAGTCAAAAGGCAATTTTGCAAAAAATCAGAAATGTACATATGAAATGTACATATTTTGGTTTACCTAGAAAAGCCATCATTAATCTGTTCATCTACAAACAAGGAATAATTCCTCCAAATTTCATTGAATTTGAGTAAATACTTTTCAAGTTTTTAGAATTTTAGTCTAAAAAATCTGATTTTCGGCAAATGAGCTTGAAATGCACACAATATTTATATTGTTTGATAAATTATGCGACATGGATAAAAATAAAAAAATAGCAGGATAAATAGTCGGTAGTTGATTCAATGGAAGTTTAGGGCATGTTAATCACATATAAACTGCCATGTTTATTTTCTGCATGACATTAGATGTTGCTACTTCACTCTAAAAAAAAGAGGAACACAATTTGGATGGTAAAAATTTTGATTTGGGACAATTTGATTTGGACTATATATGAAAAGTACAATTAAAAATCTCCAATCTAAGCCAGAAAATAATCACTTTCGGCCCCCAAAATGTACAACATTGATAACGAAATTTAGCTTAAACAAAATCCTTAATTTGTCCATTTAATAGCTACCCCCTACCCCACAATGTATGTATTTTCTTAAAGCTTAGAATCCATGGATAATTTTAAGATAAAAATCTCAATTTTGATGCAAAAAAAAATCAATACCCCACTGGGCCCCTTAATAAGTCAAAGAATCCCAAACAGAATGTCAATTAAGTGAGCAGGCTTTCATGACCATTGTGGCCCTGAGCCAATATTCATAAAAACCACACTGGTTATTCTTGAATTTCCTTCTAAGTTTATTTTAGCTTATAGCACAGGCAACTATTCAACGAGATTATCATTTTCGTTGCCAACTTTGTGTTGTCTTTACTTAGCCCTACCATCCAAAGAAGACTCATGTTGAAACTAAGCTAGTGTTTTCTTAATAACACAGGCCCGGCCGGGACACCAGTGTAAATGTTAATACACTGACGCTGGTATACACTACACTGTGAGTGTTGCTGTTATTATTGAGCATCACCATTTCAAACTTACGAATAGTGCAGTACTGTCCAGTGAACAAGGCGGGACATTGACATGTATAAGAGTCAACACCATCAACACATGTAGCACCATTCGCACATGCGTTGACGAAACAGTCATCAACAGCTGAAAGAGAATGATATGGAAAAGAATACCCTCAAATCACAGTTATCCATGTACAGAAAATATATTTTTAAGTTTTAACTATGTATAGTGCATAATTACTTTGAATTTTGAAACTGAAACTCAAACAATTAAATTAATTAATCATTGAGTTATTCTTATAATATAAAGAAAATACTAACTTTTCAAAATAAATATGTTTACAGAACATTAATAACAATTTTTGAAGTCATGCATAGATATGAATAATGTAAAATTGAACATACAAATATCTAGAAAAGGATTCAGGGAGAAGTTGCCACCAAAAATGTGAAGTTTTATTTGAAGGGAACAGACCACGATCCACTACAAACAACGGTTTATGGTAATGTTTGTAATGTAAGTAGACATACTAGGTTATGACCCTTTACATGCCTGATTCACACAATTTCCTGATCGTACAGAGTACGCTGACAATGCATGTGCTGGCGTAACAACATGTACACGCCAGCCATGCATTATCTATGCATTGCATGCGACACACGAGAGTCTGGTAACTAATGTTTGTATACTCGAGAATGTACCCACCTGCTGTGTAGGCAATGGAGAACCCTCTAGCGTAAGGGGCGTCTGCTGCGTGGTTCTTATCGGTTTCAAAATTGAACCATGCAGTGTCTCCCTGTACCACCAACTGTTCACCGGTATGGTCGCCGTCATATTCGGTGATCCACGGGCTGAATGACGCATCCGTGCCATATGCAAGTGCGTCTTTCATATCTTCGGTCTCAAAGGTGTTGAAGTCGAAGGTGATACTGGTCGCTCCCAGCACCCTGACATAGTAGTAGATCCGGAGTCTATTGCCGTAAATGACCGGGAACCCGGGACTTTCTAGGAGACCTGTTGTACCGTGGAAGTAGAAAATGCTGGCACTCGTATCTATAGATAGATAGGAAGTGAATAAAACATATACACACAATTGTAAACATAATAATTACCCCATCGTAAAGACAAGTAATATTGAAAGAAAACTGCATGTAGTCACCGTTTATAAACGCCCTCTGGTTACAATCTCTACAGTCCATTCTAAAAATGTACAGATTGTATGTTTCACTAAAAGTCAGAAATAATCTTCTTCTTCTTCTTCTTCTTCTTCTGGTATAGTACAGATCAACCACCCACTATTACGTACTGGTTGGCGGGCACAGTGCAGTAAAAATGACTACTTTAATCCACTCTTAATTGTGGTTTCCATAATTTCCCTGACCATATTTTAACAGTCTGTCCATGATTAGACTCCAAACATGAGTTATTCCAATGACTGCTACATGTAGAATGGGGTGACAGTACAATGTCAGATTTTCTTATAGAAGAAAACCCATGTCGGTTATTCTGTACAACACGCAGTAAGCCCCTTGACTTGCAGGGGTGATACAACATCATGGTCACATTCCCACTATAGTAACAAACAGTTGACAAAGCTAAACCACATCAATATGTAATCAGATTTTGTATTTTCATACATCATGTGGTCCAGAAGTGTGGATCACTATCTCACAGTGAGAAGTGAGTAGTTAAAGGGGACCACCAGGCAAAGAACAACACATAATTATATGCTTTGGTACCGTTTTGTGATATCAAATAGATATATACCCAACATTTTGCAAAGGGTTGTGTAATTCATAAACAAAGCAATTAATTTCCCCCACTTACGGAACCACTACTATTTCCTGGTTCCATAGCCTACGGGCCAAACATTTGCGAGTGCGCCAATGCTATGCACGCGTACGTTCGGAGAGAATAGAATCCCGGGCAGGCGATTCTTTCGCTCTGCACACACTTAGTTTCGTACATACAGACCCCTTAACGCATGCTTTAGAATGGTGCGTTTCCCAATTATATATTTTGTTTATAGACACATATTTTTGTGAACTTATTGATGGAATGGAATACTAAAGATGATACCTTTAATTCATAAGGATACTATTTTGGGGTGGTGGTACCCTTTAATATTGGTGCTAGGTGACGATGAGAAAATTATATTACATACAAAAATCACACTGAAAATCCCGTAGGGCCAGGACTCGGGAGAGTGACGAAAGGAATGTAAACAAACGAATCTCTTTAGAAGTTACATCAGAAGGCTTTTCTCTTTACATTACTGTGTAAGTGTGTATAGTTAGACTCATGCAGTTCTCACGCTATTATAAGTTATAATTTATGATCACGTTTTCTGTCAGTCCCACGGTGCTGATAAATACACACCGACATAGGCATGACAAATTAGAAGTAGAACAAAAACACACTTACCACTCAGATAGCTTTCACAGTCGGTCCCATAGTACCGATCAGCACAAAGGCACACGTAGTAGTCGTACGGGTCAGCAACACAAGTCGCTCCATTCAGACAAGGGGCGCTGAGGCAAGGAGACTGCGTTCCAGTTTCTGCGAATTTGACAATAAACAAGATCCATCAATCTGAATCATCCCATATTGCCTAACTGTTATAGTTAGGATTATGTTTGGGTTTAGGTTATTATATTTAGCGTGAATATGAGCCATTTCAGAAGTGTGTTGTGAGCTAGGTGACGTGTACCAAAGTGCTCTATATGCTCTATTGGTGACCAATACACCACTTACGACGAAACACTACAACTAATTTCTCTGTCGACCCTAGAAGAACGCAGGGAAACGCTCTGTACAACATTCATCAAGAAAACCATGGACACTACATCACAATTCGAACAATTCATTCCCGCATGGCCTGCCAACAGACGAACTCTAAGATCAACAACAAAAGTACCAGAATTAAAATACAAAACGAATCGAATGAAAAACAGCCCTTTACCATACCTCATTCGGCTTTTTAACAGTGTGTGATAATCTCCTCTTGTTTTTTTTATAATGTACATAGGAACAGTTGTGTTATTCGAATAATGAATTGCTCTTTATATTCATTGTATTGTCAGCATACGCAAAGCCATGTATTTATATAATGGTCCTCTTAATCATACTCCTTTATTATTCCTGGTAATGATTTGAATGATTGTCTAACTCCGTCTATTGACACTGCATTGCATTTGCTTTATACCCTACTTTTATGATTATATCTATATATTCATGATAATATGATAATTTATGATAATGTATTATTTATCTAAAAGAAAGGCAAACCCACATTTTGTGATTTACTTTTATAGAATCTGCTCACAAAACCCTTTTAGTTAGTTGGATTTATACGCATCCCCTTGAAAGGATCTTATTTATTGAAATGTAATTTAATCACTTTTGTTTGTGTAATTTTCTTCCTAAATACAATGCAAAGCCACAACTGGAGCTTTTATGTTAAAATGCAATTACACACGTGCAATATGTTTTAGCATTTTTATATTTTTAGCGTAATTGGTTGTCCAATTTTAGATGTCTAATTCTGTTCTCCAAATATACACCTATTATTTAAAATGTATTTCGTTATGCATGTTTATCATTTACGTTCTTAATTTTGTTAAACTTTGTATGTAATTTATTTTTGTAAACACATATGCAATTCAGCCCTGTGGCTGCCATATATGTATTTTTAATGAATAAACCATATTTGAAATTGAAATTGAAATTGAAATATATGAGCCTATATCTTCATCCAATTGTAAACTGCTCTGTAATGTTCGTATCTCTCAGATAACGATGAAACAGTTCAATGCAATGTACACACAGTGAAATCGAAAGTTTAGTATTTTACAGGGGTGTCGATCCGTTTTTGACATTGGGGGGGCGAAATTTGAAAAAATTTCCAGAGTTAGCACTGAGAGAGCTAAAAGCCCCACATTGGCATGCCCGGAAGTTTTATTATGCGCTCATTGAAAGTGTCTTGAGGGCTCGAAGACCTGACTTTGGGGGGCACCCACATTTGGGGACAATAATGGGGGTCCAGGGGGCGGAGCCCCCGGAAGCTTTTAGATTTCAGACATTTGCTCCTAGCATGAGTGTTAAAATTGTATAAAATAGTGAACCTACTCATAACCTATTTTTAAAGGGCATAGCGAGGAAAAGACTGAGCCTTGCGTGAGATGGATCCACGTGATCATGTATACTATAGAGCCATCGATATAGTCTAGGGCATTGGGCTCCCATGAAACTAAGCAAGGGCGTCAACAATTTCTCAAAAGTGTAGGGGAGACATTGCGAGGAAGCGAAGCGACCGAGCGGGGGAGGGTGTGGGAGGGGGTGTCCCCCTCCCACAGTAAGGAGCTTTTGTATTTTGGGGCGTGAAATTGTGCGATTTGGTGCACACCTGAGACAGAAATTTCACGTAATATGAAGTATATAGGTATGGAACCAAACATACATAATGAAAAAGGGAGGGGACAATCTGCTCCTTTTTCAAATGTGGGGGGGACATGTATTCCAATTTGATTTGCGTTCAGCGCATATGTACCGAGATTATTGTATTTTCTGTGACGGTGTGCTATCTATAGATGAGGGTTTAATAAACTTCGTTTGAGGTGTGCGTTTGAGAGAATTACGCTGCCCAACACAATTCAAAAGGTCAGTTCCCGCAAACCCAAATGAAACTTGTAATATGAGAAACTGTATGCGCGCGAAGCGCGCGGCAAAAAAAGAGATTTACAGTCCTTTTCAAACTAAAAAAAACGGCTATTTTGAAGATTAATTATTGATAATGTGTCTTTCCCCTCTTTGGCATTATACTCACTCGATTTTTTTATTCCTCATTTTCAGGATTTATTGGGGGGGGGGGGGGGGGGGGGGGGGGGGTGAAATGATATTTTCGCCCCCCCCCAATATTTTCATTGGGGGGGGGGGGGGCGACCGCCCCCCCTGCCCCCCCAGATCGACACCCCTGCACAGCAGGACGTTACGAAAACACAACAGATGAACTCAAAACTAAAAACGAAACAAAAACGAAAGAACGAAAAGGGGAACAAGAACAAATACGTAAAAGCAAAATACGGGTAATTTTGATAATACAAAGCTCATTGTAACCTTTGCATGCGTATTGAGTAAATATTTGTCATGTGATTATGTTAATTAAACTTTTACTTACGACTACTACTACCTGTACGTACTCTACTACTACTACTACTACTACTGACTACTACTACTACTACTACTACTACTACTACTACTACTAATACTACTCCTACTAGCTACTACTACTGCTACTGTACAACTACTATATACTACTACTACTACTACTGTACTGCTACTGCTACTACTACTACTACTATACTCTACTACTACTACTACTATACTACTACTACTACTAGCTCTGCTACGTACTGCACTACTGCACTACTACTACTACTACTACTACTACTACTACTACTACTACTACTTACTACTACTACTACTCTTAGCTACTACTAGCTACTACTACTACAGTACTACACTACTACTACTACTACTACTGACTACTACTACTACTATTACTACTACTACTACTACTACTACTTCAATACAACAACTACTTCTACTACTACTACTAATACTACTACTGCTACTACTACTACTACTACTACTACTACAATTACAACAACTATTATTACTAATAATTAATTATTTCATAACAAACATGTTTTACAATCAAAAGCAAGCGAATACAGGGTATTAATAATAACAATAGCTTTGTTAATAGAACGAGATATATTCTGTATTAACATCACACACAAAGATAACAAATGGTGCTAATTAATTTTGATCATGCAGTCTCCAAAAGTAAGATGTATGCACACTTTGTAAATTATGCAGTTCATGTGATAACTTTCCAATGTGTATCCATGATACGCATTTATTTCCAGACTAAGTGAAACTGTATTTTAAACTTGTTTAACCAGTCAAACAATACAATAGTAAATAAGATATCAACATAAATTAAGTCTTTCTCGCAGAAGATGTATGGATACAGTATATGGATAGTAAAAAATAAAACGTATTCTTGAAATTTGTTTTCAGTTTTGTAGAAATAATTAGTTTGTTAGATACGAAGTAAAATAAACAAAATAATTAAGATTGCAAATAAATGTAGTTTCCAATATAAAATAAACAACATGAACAAGGGGTAGGGTGGCAACAATTTGGGATTGCTACGGGTTTATTCTAAATCAGAATTATATTTCTACCAATAAAATATAATTCAATGCGTATTTAAACTACACACACACACGGCAAATAACACACACATTTGTTTGTTGCATTATACATGTTATACAGGAAGATGCGATTTGAACATTGAATATATTATGCAGTTCGAGCGGTTTGACCATGATTGTAATATCACACTGCAAAATTAACACTACACACATAATTGCTACACTCATTAACTATACCTAGGGGTATGGACAGTGTTCAGCTAAATCTTTTTTAACAGTCTCGGAAACGCCCCAAAAATTAATGGCCCAATTTCGCTTTTATTGCAAAACCATGCGAACAAACAATGTATAGCATGTAACATGACGTATCTTCAAAAACTAGAACTATAAAACCTATATTGTAATGCCAAAATAGCATTTTAAACAATAACAGTAGGCCTATTTGTCGATGTGTAGGGTGTAGACCAAACAAACAATCAAAGTCCGCACATGGGACACTGAAAATTTATGACAAGGTTTTTGTGCTAATTTATTTATAATTGTTGTTTCACTATCAATAAAAAGAGATAAGGGATCCAAACATTTCACCTTTTCAAAATGGTAATCATTTGTCATTTTAGTAATTTCAATTACATTTTTCCCGAGACTGTCCCCGGGCTTCGAACTAGAGTTAAACCTGTGTATAGTGACCACCTATACAAGGGAAACGAGTAAAGTGGTCACTGTAGAACAGGGAGGAAGGGTTATTGGATGGGTACGAACGGTTAACCGGGAAGAAATGTCGGGCTTTGGGATGTCACAAAATAATGAGAACTATATAAGTGGCCACTATAAACAGGTTGGCTGGTATAGACAGGTGATTGCTTAGATAGATCGTACTGTAGAAAGGAAATATGGTAGCGAGGGGTTGATTGGGAATACAGTTTGGGCTTCGGGATGTCATAATAAAGAACTACTTTTGCTATATACTTTGTGTGGCCACTATAGAAATTATAGACAGGTTGGCTGGTATAGACAGGTGATTGCTTAGATAGATTGTACTGTAGAAAGGAAATATGGTAACGAGGGGTTGATTGGGAATACAGTTTGGGCTTCGGGATGGCATAAATAAGAACTACTTTTGCTACTTTGTGTGGCCACTATAGACAGGTTGGCTGGTATATAGACAGGTGGTTGCTAAGATAGATTGTACTGTGAAAAGGAAATGGAAAGGAAATGGAAAGGGAATGGAAAGGGTTACGAGGGGTTGTCTAGGAAGACATGTGGTGCTTGGGATGTCACAAAAGTACTAGCTACTTTTGCTACTTTGTGTGCATGTGGCCAATATAGACAGGTTGGCTGGTAGACAGGTGGTTGCTAAGACAGGTTTGATTATAGAAAGGAAATGGAATGGGTAACGAGGGGTTGGCCGGGAAGACAGGTGTGGCTTTAGGAGGTCACAAACTAAGAACTTAGTATGCTACTTTATGTGGCCACTATAGACAGGTTTACTGCTAGACAGGTGGGTGCTAAGAAAGGTGGGACTGTAGGATAGAAATGGAAAGGGTTACGAGGTGTTGACTAGAAACAATACAATACAATACAATACAATACAATACTATTTCTTATATAGCGCTAAATACAAACATGTTTCATAGCGCTAAACACAAGTGGGGCTTTAGGATGTCACAAATACAAACTAACTGCAAGCTACTTTGGAGGAGGGGTGCAAAACGTTCACGCGACGAACTTCTTACCTCACTCACATACAGATGACTCGTTGTCTCGCAGCATGTCGAGCTGAATTTAGTTTTCTTGAACCTAAAACCTACATCATAAACCTGTGGGACTAAAGTGTTCACATGTCAGTAGACCACACAACACGTACACGTACATACCATACACACAGACAGACAGACAAACACACGCATACACACGCAGACATATCTTACAGACAGTTTAGTATAAATGGCAAGATCTCGATGTTCTTCTCTCCTTATCTGAAAAAGAGCTTCATTGTAAGCGAGTTATTAAGATTTTTTTGTTGTTTTTTTCGTTTGGAAGGTTTTCAATAAACGTCCCTAGTTTGTCGTAACATTAATAACAAATTTAAAAAAGAAGATCAACAGCCAGCATTGTGGCTTGTGGATGATCATGATGATTCGGCTAATCTGAGAAAATAAAAGTAAGAAAATGTGAGTAAATTAACATGTGATATATTTCAATTGTCGCTTCGTAGTACCTCGATTATTTTGTTCGATGAATCTTGCAGGACTCTTGTCAGAGATACTGATACTAGCGAACTGGAAGTGTTTCACGAAGATTCTTAGCTGATCTTAAATTTTAAGTTGGTCTAGGTCCATGTCCAGGTCCATTTCCAGGTCCAGGCCTGTCGCAGGTTTGAATTCATCAATGTCGATGGTAACATACATAATATTAACAGGTCTCTCTTATGAATAAGTAGTATTCGTGACCCATTTGGAAAACGGAAACGGGCATTACGTCATGTTTGAATAAAAGGACTGACCTGGAATATAAGACACTTCTTTATTATCATTATCATGGCCTTGCTAATTATTTATCTTACAGTTTCTCATTATTAGTGCTTACCCGTATTACAGAAAGATCCACCCCAACCGGAGGCACACACGCAACTGAAGCTTCCGATCGCATCCATACAGACACCGTTGTTACAATTGACACCCAGACAGTCGTCGATGTCTGGAAGAGATTATAAATGTAAAAGTGTTTTTTAGTAAGAACATTTGTATTATTGGTAATTGTAGTAGTAGGTTTATTATTGTTATTATTAGTAGTATTATTGTTATTGTTTTATTTATTATTATCATTAATAACATTATTAGTATTATGTATCATTAATATTATTAATACTATAATCATTATTATTATATCTTACTTTCTTTGTATACTAATAATATATCGATAGTATCATAGAATCGGTAGTATGTTGTGGTTTTTGTTGTTATTATTATTATTGTTGTTGTTGGTGGTGGTGGTGGTGGTGGCGGTTCATTCATTTTGAATAGTTTACTTACTTGAGTCACACAAGTCACCTGCCCAACCGTTTGAGCACTGGCATGTGAACTCGGCATCTCCACGTTCACTGCAAATTCCATTCACACACGGCGAAGACAGGCAAACTTGAACAGCTATAAAGTATAATATAAATTTGTATGAACATTGTACATTTGAATGCTCGTTAGTTTCCCGGAATTGAATGCTAGTCCTGTCCAAGCAACAGTATAAACATAAACATGTATTTAGCAATTGATGTGAAACAATTATCGTTCAAAGAAATACATACAAATGTACGCATATTGTACGAAATAAACATAGGCTATATATATAGCACAAGAAGGTCTACAAATTGTATTTATTTTTTTATTGAAAATCATTTTTTTTTAATCCAAATAAATTATTAAATTAAATCAATTAATAAAAAAGGAAAAACAAACTTGGTATTTGTATGCATATTTTCTATCTTTTCACATTATGATGATTTCAAATTCATGATAACCGTTTCGTCGAGAATGACACCCACCTATAATTTGGAGTTTATGCCCAAACAAAAGAGGTGTAAAGCAATCGGCCGTGTGTATGCGTAAGGCCAATGCTATTAAGTATTAACCACACCCAGGATGTTTTGTATAAGTTTTTATGCGATATAACCCTCCTAAGCGTGCATGTGATCTGTATTGGCAATGGTGATCATGAAAAGCAAACACAAAAAACAAAAAAGGTACACTTACAGGTACGTAGTTACGATCGGGTGTCGGCAAATCGACTATCGATAAACTAACGTTAAACTAAATCTATAATTCAACGTCGATTCTCTATGCTGATTCATTATGAGCACTTCAATGCAAATATGAAGCCCATCTAAAAAAGGAAATATTAACATTGGAACGTATTTCTCTATTAACTAATAGTTTGCTTGAACGAAAGAATGATTGCAAAGGATGCACCAAAAAACAGCAATATTACAAATCAGTGAAAAAAGTGATGTAATCAAAATTAAAGCTGCATATACAATTTGTCATTCTATAACTACAGTCGTTCATATCCATTTGATTGATTGATTGATTGATTGATTGATTGATTGATTGATTGATTGATTGATTGATTGATTGATTGATTGATTGATTGATTGATTAATTGTTAACGTCGTTAGATATAAGATGTTTACCGGTTCCCTTTATTTGGAGTATGGTCCAGGGATTTAAGGGACCCATATGATTTAGTGTTTAGTAAGCTATTCACTTGTAATAGTCTTTCAAAATTTTCATATTTAATTTTTAAGGGCCAATTATTACCCCAGGATAGAAGCAATAAGTGGAATGATATATTTGATGTAGATGTCAATGTCGAAGATTGGGCTTTGATTCATAGAAATAATTTTAGATGCACAATTGAAACTCAGTTAAGGTCCTTTTATGTTAAGACGTTCCATAAGGCTATAGCCACTAATGATTTTTTGTATAAAATTAAGAGGTCTGACACAGAATTATGTAGTCTTTGTAATTTAATAAAGGACTCCATTCAACATTTGTTGGTTGAATGTACAGTTGTTAATCAACTCTGGAAGTGTTTGGAAAAATGTTTGAGTTCCAAATTGGGGATCCAAGTACAGTTTTCATTCTTTCAAAGAATGTTTGGGTTTAATAAAGAGCAAACAAATTATGTGTGTATTAACTTCTTTCTTTTATGCACACGATTCTATATTTATCGTTGTAAGGAGAACCCACATTTCAATCTGTTCTTTCTTTTTTTAAGTTAAAATATAAATCAGAATACCTGATTGCTCTCAAAAAGGACAACATTTTCAAAAGTTTGTATTTGAGTTATGATGTTAGAATGTGTATGTTTCCAGTAAGCCAGGATTAGAGTACTCATTTTAAAATGTTGTTCTTTGATCCAGTTCATAGCAAATGCATTGTACATGTTATACGCATTTATTACATTGTTGTAGCCTGGCCCGCAGGATCTCCACCGACGCCTCCCGAGGTGTCACTCGCTTGCTTTATTGGTATAATTACTGCAATACCCGATACCTGCGGGTCAGCACATAGTATTACGATACTGTATTTGTTTCAGTGACCGCACCCTTTTGTTTTTGTTCTGTTGTAAATATGTTCATAACATTTGTTGTACATATGTTATTTTGTTCAATAAAAACACCAAAAAAAAAAGAAAGAAAAAGATGTTTACCGGTTTGGCAGGTGGTACCAGTATACCCAGCCGAGCATACACAAACGAAGTCAACGACTCCGTCAAAACATGCACCCCCGTTTAAACAAGGGTTTGAGTTGCATCCAGTATCTAACACAATAGCAGAGAAATAATAGGTCGCTTTCAAAATAGCAGAGAAATGATGTGCAATACTGTAACTTGTAGAAATTAGCTAGGTGCTTTAGAAACAAACAGATGTCAGCATTTTCTTTATTTATAAAGCTAAGTTATTATTTTAAAATCAATGAAAATATGAAAGAATCGCGTTATGAATTGTAACTTTTGCATCTTCAAGAACAAACTGCATGCTATTCTTTTAATATAGGTTTTCTCGGCCAATTTCGTTAGCTTCTCATTCGTTTTGATAAGCGTGTCATTCAATTTCGCGAAATTGAGCTGAAGGCTTGCAATTGTGGTTTAAAATTGCATTTTGTTCATACGATTTAGCTCTTTGGACAAGTGATTTACCACTTTTAGCATTTAATTTAAAAAAAAACACGCTATTTGCATTGAATCTCGCCAACGGATTTAAAGGAAAGCGGTATTACGTAATCACGAATGTACTCGCTTTAAATTGAATGACAATTTTACGAAATAGAAACACGTTTTAAATCGAATGCAAACAAACATTTTTCGAATCATCGTTATATGAATTCGAATGCGATTTTGAACTGAAAAATACAGCTGCGGTGACAAAATCGGCGAAATTGAATGCACACAAAATGAATTCGTGTGGCCAACTTACGAAATTGACCGAAAAATACAATAATATATACAGCATCAATGAAAACATTGAAAGGCCTATAACATCTTAATTGTGTCTACAGGAAAGTAAGATGCGGCTGATAGCTACCAATGGCATGTGCTAATGTAATGTGTTAACAATGACGTGAAATGAAATAAAACAAATTCAGTATCATTGTATTGATGATCACTAACACAAGACATATAATATAATGCATAATGGCAAATGATACTGCACATTTTGAAATAATACATATGAATGAACAAAGCAAGTTCAGTTAGCTTAATTAACTACTGCTGCCTATTATCATTACATGCAAAAATATGCAATTTGCAGATACTGCAAGCAAGGAACTCCCTGCAGCTGTCTTGAAACATATGGAACGCCATTGGGGCTATGGTCATGATTAAAGCGGTACGGGTCATGCTGCAATATGTGTACAAGTTTTAACATTACTGTACATAGGTTATTATGTGTATTACTTCGCATACTTATTCTGTCCTGCGATTGGCCTATTGACTGCATCACGTGACCATTATCCATCGAGGGTAGTGAAGAGGAAGGTTAATGAACATCATAATTATTTTGAACACGATTTATTGCACCGATGGCGTTCCATAAAATAAAAAAATCAATATTACTCAGTCCAGCATGTGAACATTTTGAACTAATTTGTAAACCAAGCCGCAACTTAAAAAAGTGATCTCACATTGTAACAAGTGCACTTTATGAATCTGGTATACCTGAAAGCACAATTAACGCAACTAAAACTCATTTGCAGCTATTGGCTATAGCTATAATTGCAACTAGCTATTGCAGGTATCACTACTAATGCATAGATCACGTGACAGGAAACTTCGGGCATGTATGCATGTATGCAAACAAAAAAGAAATCGTCTTACAGTCACTGCAGGTAGCCCCGCTGAATCCAGAAATACATGAGCATGTGAATGAGACCGTCTCGGGGGCACCCGAGACTTCGTACTGGCAGCTACCTCCATTTTGGCATGGGAAAGTGCTGCACGGGTTACCTGCGTAACAAAAAATCATGTTTTATGTGTTTGGTTTTTTTTTAATACTTATTGCTTGTATCATTGAGAACATAGATGCATCACCACATGTTCATTTTTTTACCAGGTAAAGAATGTTCTTCTTTTCTTTGTATAACTATCATGCATATAATTTTGAAGAATTAATATATGATGTTGTATGGTTGTCTCAAATGAGTATCACTTTTGGACAAAACAAAACACAAATGATAAAGTTAATTATGGATCACTTTAATAAATACCAAGAGAATAACTTACTCAGCTGGCACTGGCTACCAAGAAATTCTCCGAGACAAGCGCAGGTGTAACCGGCAGAGGTAGACGAATCAGCCGTACAGGAGCCTCCGTTTGCACACGGAGAGCCGGAGCAAGGATCGACAATTCCTTATAGGGTCGAACAAAGAAAAAAAAAATAATGGTTATGATGATGGTGACGACGACGATGATGATGAATGATGATGATGGTGATGGTGATGACGATGATGGTGGTGAAGATGATGATTATGAAAAAGACGATTGTGATAATAATGATGATCAGTGGCGTTGTGTGGTCGGACTGAATGGGGTCGGGGCACCACAATGTTTACGGGACATTTCTTATTTATTTCTGTATTTTTTCACGGATATTCCCCTTATGTTTTTGTTTTCAATTATAGGAAGGGGGTACAACAAATTTGGGAAAATTGAAACACATTGACATTTTGTGTTCAAAACGTATTGGGAATTGTCCACAAGTTTGCCAAAGTGCGTTGCTAATTTGAATCACTCATAGAAATAAATGGTTATTTCCAAAGAGCCATAGTGTTCTTATTTCTTGACCGATCATGCTCAAACTTTCAGAGACTAAATTCATCATATTTAGTGTCTTATAGTGCAAACAATGAATTGCCTGTGTTTAATTGTCCTTTCATACTTGAGCAACATGATGACGTGCAAAGATCAACACCGTGTAATAAGGGAGGAGACTGAAGTACATTCACGTCATCAAAATCCGAATTTGTTACATATATATATTTTCAATTTTCTCACTTTTCTTTAGTGAGTCAAACGCACCCGCAAACTCCTCATGAAATGTTGTGAATAAATGTATTTGACAAAAACAAATGTTGAACTCGAATGAAAGGTAAACATATATTTTATTTTGAGAAAATTTAAACAAATTGAAACGGTGTGTACCAAACGTATTGGGAGTTGTACAGTACACAATTTTGCCAGTGCGTTGCCAATTCGAGTCACTCGCAGAAATAAATGGATATTTCCAAAGAGCCTTAGTGTTCTTATTTCTTGACCGATCATGCTTAAACTTTCAGAGACTATTCCTCCTATATGTCTTATAGAGCAAACAATGAATTGCATGAGTTTCATTGTCCTTTCATATTTGAGCAACATGGTGACGTGCAAAGATCAACACCGTGAAAATAGGAGGAGATTGAAGTAAATTCACGACACATAAATCCGAATTTGGTACATATATTTTCAATTTTCTCTGTTTCCTTCATAGTCACAATTTTCCATTCCCCGCAAACTCATGAAATGTTGTGTATAAATGTATTTTACAAAACAAATTTTGAACTCAAATTAAAGGCAAACATGTATTTTGAGAAAATTGAAACACATTTAAATTTTGTGTACAAAACGTGTTGGAAATTTTCCACAACTTTGCCAAAGTGCGTTGCCAATTTGAGTCACTCGTAGAAATAAATGGCTATTTCCAAAGAGCCATAGTCAGATAGTGTTCTTATTTCTTGACCGATCATGCTCAAACTTTCAGAGACTAAATTCATCATATTTAGTGTCTTATAGTGCAAACAATGAATTTACTGAGTTTCATTGCCCTTTCATACTTGAGCAACATGATGACGTGCAAGGATCAACACCGTGAAAAAAGGGAGATTCAACTAAATTCACGTCATAAAAATCCGAATTTCAATTCAAAAAGCAAACTGTGTTTAAATATTATTTTGTTCCACTTGGCTACAGAACCGCGGAACCGCGGAGCCCTTGTCCACACTAATAACCACGACACGGTGGCGATTCTGGAATTTACTGTATTGTATCCCGTACTTTGCACAATGTTCATAATGTATGCTGTGTTTGGTGTACATCGGTCTATAGTCGTTTCTTTTCAATGTTCACTAGAGCTCTAGCCAGCGAATTCACGACGGAAATAAAAGTAGTCACCCATTCTATCATTTGAGCGCCCGCATAGTAAAAAATACCTGGGGCTGTTTCACTAAGATTCTAAGTTGAACTTAACTCTTTGACCTAACACTTATGGAGAGCCATTAGTTTCTTTGTAAAATTGCTGAACCCGATACTTTGAAAAGGCATGAAGTTTGATAAAAATCAGTTATATTTGTTATTATCAAGGAGCCTTGAAATAATTGATTTAGTGTTTATTTGGAAGTCTGAAATACTTGTATTTTGTTGCTTTTGAATATGTTTAATTCTCATCAGAGCCGTATATTCCAGTGGTACAAATGACTTTCCATATAATTGTAAGGTACAACTTAGAGTTAGGTTCAACTAAGCATCTTTTGTGAAACACCCCCTGGGTGTTCGCGCCTGAACACGGTACAGCCCCCAACTAACGGAACAGTGTGTGAACCAAAGGCCAGACGAAAACGCCCTTTGATCACAATTAAATACACAGTTCATTGGACAACCGTAAAGTGAATACTTATCACGCAGATAAAATCATACCTCATATTGTTATTTTTGGACGAGGTTATACTTATCACACGCGTTGAATAAATGGAACATTATTCTTTGATATACGGTATACCAAGTTATTGCACAACATGAGAGGAATGATTTTTACAATATTATTATGCAGTTTGTATATTTTTGGTCTAAGAAGATTTTTAACATGGTAATGTTTTTTGTAGAAAGTCAAATCGCGTCTGTATACTAATAGAGGTCCAATGATTCTTCTCATTACATTACCATGATAACAGCTCAGTCGTCCCCTTTTCAACAATTACCGTTTTACCGAAAGCGACCAACACAAATAATATACTTCTTTGATTGTGAAACAGATAATTTCTATAGTTATCCATTCCATAAATAACGACATTTATGTCGCTGTTGTTTTTACGAAATATGCTGTTAATACCATGTTATAGTCTACGAAACGTTATTGTCTTACCTGCGTATTGTAATATGCTAGTTTGAACGTTCGTGTGAAAGATCTCGTACTCGACGACGACGGTGGCCCTGCAAAGGGTAAAAATAAAGTCAAAATGAATCAATCATGAAGATAACATCGGCAAAAAATACTAAAATAGTAGATAATAATAATATTTTGATTTATGTAGCGCCTAATATAATTGATAATCATCTCTAAGTGCTTCAAATGATATTATTTTCCTGGTCATCACAATCACAGTCACAATCAATCCGCACATAACGTGCACTTTTTTGCTCCATTAGGAGCAAGGGCACTCTGGCTGCCACAGGGCGCATGTTCCACTCCTACCGGGTCCCGATTTATACACCTGGGTAGAGAGCAGCAATAAATTGTGGATTAATTGTCTTGATGAAGGACAAACGCGATGGGCACACACTGGGTTCGAACTCGGGATCTCACGATTGGAAAGCGCGCGCTCTACCACTCTTGCCACACCACCT
Organism: Echinarachnius parma; assembly: GCA_037951105.1. NCBI lineage: Eukaryota > Metazoa > Echinodermata > Echinoidea > Clypeasteroida > Echinarachniidae > Echinarachnius > Echinarachnius parma. Next base: position 61,843 of record JBAMJV010004042.1, read on the forward strand.
CCACTATTAAACCGAGGCCCTCCCATTGTAATAACCAGGCGCGCCGGAAGCAGTTTTGGATTGGGGGGGCAAAACCCTAAGGGGGCTCACGATTTATGTCTTTAGGGGCTCATGCCCAACCGCACTCACAGGCAGTGGCGTAGCGACGGGGGGGGGGGGGGGGGGCAGGGGCGGATCTAGCTTTTTGCTAAGGAGGGGGGGGGGGGTTTGACCCAATGACGATGTGGAGCATCGTCCAGCGGCAATTTTGTTTTTTGCTATTTTGAACCCCCCTAAGTGATTTTTTTCACTTTCGTCCACTAGCCGCGAAGCGGCGAATTTTTTTTTGCTATTTTGAATCCCCGTAAGTGATTTTTGTTCACCTTTTTTTTCACTTTCGTCCACAAGCCGCGTAGCGGCGATTTTTTTTTGCTATTTTGAACCCCCGTAAGTGATTTCTTGTCACTTTTTTTTTTACTTTCGTCCATGAGCCGTGAATTATTTTCGCTATTTTGAACCCCCGTAGGTGATTTTTTTTCACTTTTTGTTTCACTTTTTTCACTGATACATTTTCACTTTGCAGCCCAAGGGGGGGGGGGGGGGGGAAGGGTTAAACCCCCTAAACCCCCCGTAGATCCGCCACTGGGGAGGGAGGGGGGGGGGGGAGGGCACCCCCCAATTATTTGGAATAAACAATAGAAAACATAAGGGGACATTTTTTTGAAAAACAAAGAAATACATAAGGTGTGGGGCCCCCCCCCCCCCCCCCCCCCAATAATTTTGGGACTTGCAATCGGGTGCATAAAAACATGATCCAACAACATAGCGTACAGCCAAAAATGAGCCCCGAGGGAGCGAAGCGACCGAGGGCTTGGGCCGAGCCAGAGGGGGTGGGTTTGGGAGGGGGTATCCCCCTCCCACGGGGAAGATTTTGCATTTATATACTTGAAATGGTGCAATCTGGTGCATAAAACATAAATAATATGCCACATTTGTATGATCCAACATCATAGCTTACATCCAAAAATGAGTCCCGAGGGAGCGAAGCGACCGAGGGCGAAGCGACCGAGGGCTGGGGCAGAGCCAGACGGGGAGGGTTTGGGAGGGGGCATCCCTCTCCCACGGGGAAGATTTTGCATTTATATACTTGAAATAGTGCAATTTGGTGCACGTCACACAAACAGCCAGAGCAATAACAGTCGACACATGAACTATATACGCAAGTTACACAACAAACTGAGATTATTTATTTGCGAAAACTTTAAATGGATGTATAACTTAGATTCTAAATGTTATAATTAACAAGTATTGCTGATACATACAATGTTTTCTTTTCCTTTTTCTTTCTTTTCTTTTTTTTTTTTGAGGGGGGGGGGGGGCTTTTTGGGGGGGCAAAAACGCGTTTTGCCCCCCCACTTTTTGGATTGGGGGGGGCGGCCGCCCCCCCTGCCCCCCCACTTCCGGCGCCTATGGTAATAACTCAAAACGTATTTCATTGATTATAATTATTCACATTGAAGCAGGAAGTAGCTGGTATAGTGACCACCTAAGGGGAATATACAGGTTCTTCTGACATTCTGATTTTCTCAGCACAGGATCAATTTATGTGGCAACTATAGACAGGTTGTACTATAGATATGTGTCCACTACAACAGGTTTGACTTTTTTTTGTTAATAATTGAATATTTGTTAATGCAGATGGTTGAATTTGGTATAAAACAAACCGTATATGTATGAACATTTATTAGTGATGTGCACTAGTCAATGAGTGTGTATAACTGTATATTCTACAAAAGACATAATCCTTGTCCCACCTGCTTTTTAAAGGGATAAACATTTTTACAAAATTCACAAAACTTACTTAGAACTATATTTGTTCTCACATACCCTGTTGTATTACAGGTTTTGGTTTTAAGAAGTTCCCTTTTGAAAAACAGATATTGTTTAATTGAAGTAATAGGATTTTTAATTATCCACTGGAAAGTCAGTGAAATGGGTTGTATTGAATGTCACTTTCGCTCTTAGCCATGAGCGAAAGCCATGAACTTAGCCATGTATCAGCCATTTAACGTGAAATGTGCACATATCAGATTTAAAAATACACATGTTATCAAACATTCATCATTTTTTACACATGTCAACAAATTTACTAATTACCTTTAAAACAACATGGGCATACGGACACATTTTGTTTGCATATTCTATTTTACTTGAAGGAATCTAGTAACAGTGTAAAATTCCACAAAGCTTTTTAGAACTCGAGTGGTTCTCTCGTACCTAATTATATCCATATTACCAATATGAGCATGTACAAAGTTTTAGTTTTTCGAATTTCCCCTTCGTTAAAAAACATATTTAACAATTGAAGTGCTCAGATTGCTAATTATCCACTGGAACGTTATAACTGTGTACAAAATCAGCGCAATGAGTTAGCGAATATCACATTGCATTTTCGCTCATTACTCGGCCATATAACATTCATTAAACGTGAAGTTTTCCCACATTACATAATGGACAAATCAGATCACAAAAAATATAATGTTATCAACGATTCATCACTTTTTGCTCATGTGAACAAAGCTACTAGATCTCTTCAATATTCTTATGCATATCATTATTATAACAATCATTATTTGTATTATTGTTATTATTATCATTCGTAATTTTAGTAGAAGTAGTATTAGTATAAGTAGTAGTGGTGATGGTATTATTATTATTAGTAGTAGTAGTAGTAGTAGTAGTATTCGTAGTATAGTAGTAGTATACGGTAGTAGTAGTAGTACTAGTATAAGTTGTAGTAGTAATATTATTATTATCATTATAGTTATTATCATTATTGTTATTGTTATTATCATTATTAATATTATTATTATCATTATTAGTATTATTGTTATTGTTATTGTTGTTATTGTTATTGTTGTTATTATTTGCATCATCATAATCGTTATCTTTATTACCATTATTATGAAATTCATACATGATTGAGGTTTCAATACTTGTGGGGGGAATATAAAGTTAATAGAACACTTTAAAGAGTCCACTCATTTTTTTTCTTTTCTTCAAAGTAACAATACAAAATGGCAAATGCAGTGAAGAGAAGGCAAGCAAAATTAATACAAAACAAGAAACTCACACAAATTGAATGGCGCCGTGATTTCCAGTGGGTTGCCACGTGAACTGCAGAGTACTTCTCTTCACATCATTACTCATGTGCGTGACAAACTGATTTGGGCCGTTCCCCCCGCAATTGCCGTAGCGGGTGGAAGTAGGGATGGTGGTGAATATTCCGACTGCGGCCGAGGTTGGGTTTTCGACTTGTACAGCCTTGATGGCAAAGCCACGGTAGTAGTCATCAACAGTGGACGATTGGAAGTTGCGCAGAAGACTTACTGCAAGGGAAGGTGGATACAGTCGTTTGTTTTATTCGTTTGTTTGCGTGTTTGTTTTTCTTTATTTTACTTATTGAGTTTTATTTGACTTTGGTTCCTTGCTTGGTTGAAACAGTTTTGATTACAGAACCAAAAAGAAGAATTGCTATCATGCAGCTAGCCAAGATAAAATCGTATATTTTCATCTTGGATATCACTAATAATAGAAATAAATTTTTTTTTTGTAACCACTATTATCTATATATTTTGACTGAACGCTGGAGGCTGCCGTGTTATCCCAACGGTACCGAATGAAACGTCATCTGAGCGATGCACTAAGAAAAACGGGTTATAATGTAACCGTTGTTGTTGTTGTTGTTGATTCTGCTAGTTGCCATTTCAGTGGTTAAGTAACACCGCTTTTGTATTTGCAAGGTCTGATGACGTTTCATATGGTACAGTTTAAAAATATACCAGCCTCCGGTATTCAGTCAAAACACATAAAAGTGAATTTAAAAACATCGATCATTTCTACTAGTTTTTAACAGTGATACCAAAGATGAAATACGACTAGAAGTGCATGACGGGAATTTTCACTTGTCAGTAACAGTAAGCGAAAATTATAGTTTTTGGCTCCCCTTTAAATAAATAACAGTAATGAGAAAACAAACTCGGTTAGAGTTCTTAGCATAATCATAATGATGTAGGATATATTCAGGACACATACATTATTGGGGGCACGCCCAAGTTGTATTTTTGTATTTATTTTGTCAAAAATATCCCTTATGTTTGTTATTGTTTTTGTCAAATTATTGGGGCACATGCCAACGTTACCCACGTTTATATAGCTACGCCACTTGTGGTATTATTGAGCATATCCGCTATCGGCAATAAAAGTGTTAACTTTAGGTGTTGAAGTGATTCATTAACTTTTTCAAATTCAACCAAAATCACTTAGAGCTTTCATATTTCTCTTGTACCTTGTTGTTTGGTTATGGTAGAAGAAGAATGATACTATGTTTTGGGTGGATTTTGAAATGTCTTCCTAATAATGGAGATATTCATGATTGAATTGACAAGCGTTCTGGAACGATTTTCGAAGCAAATGGATAGTAAGTGACAAAATCTGACAAATTTCCATTTGTTTTCAATAGGTAAACGGTGTTCCTTTTCCACAAAATGTTCACACTTCATTCAGAAAAATATCGTTGAGGTCTTTCCTATCACTTTTTTGGGGAAAATGTAAAGACAATGGATCACTTTAAAAGATTTAATATCTCTATGGACATCAATGAAATAATCCAGGAGGTCTGATACTGTGTAAGATATTTTACAGCATGATTATGTCTAGACCAATCAAGCAGTCCTTTTCCTCGTTTGTTGTTTCTCTCACCACAAGATGGAGGATAGGATGACGTCATAATATCAAAGGACCTCTCCAGAACAAGCTGGATTTTTCTGTCTAGTTTATGTCCTGATTCGCGTTGTATTTGTATTATCTTATTATATTGTTTAAAGTTTGAATAGTTGTATATCTAGTTTAAAGGGGTAGTTCAGTTTTAGTTAAGAGGGTGCTTCAAGAAATAATTTGTGTGGGGTAATGCAAAAGTAAGTATAACATTCGAAATATCACACCATTTTAATGACAGAATCATTTTTTTAAATCAAAATCGGTTCAGAAACGACTGAAATATCCATAAATATATCAAATTGGAATAAATGTTGGTGACCAACTTTTATTCAATAATTTAAAAACAATATTTTTTTATGAATCCTCACATTTTTAAACATGTACCAAAATGGTTTTGATGATCTCTCTATTCAATCATTATTTTTTACCAAACATCACATTCACATATTTTGATTTCAAAATGGTTGAAACTTGAGGTGTCTGGAGGGTGCCCTCTTGTGTTAACAGCTGCTTTTGAATGAAAATAGCCCCGTAATTTAGCCGTCTATATATTTTTCTACCATTCAAGCATCATTAAATATTCTGAAATCTATTTTTATAATTAATTTTTAGAATTCACTTCAGTTATGTTATTGTAATGATAGTTATAACATGAAATTGTATACAGGTATAGATAGTTTTGACTGTCCTTTATGTGTACGACGCTAATAAAAAAAAATGAAGAACAAATGATTAATATATAACTCCTCCGTGTATTTTAAATGGGAAGAAACATGACGTAACATGCTTATGTAATTATAGGTTTCGATGTATTAATGTTCAACTCTTGGTTATGTTTCTAGTATAGTTTTTTTTTTCGTTGTGATAAAATAATTCAAGCACTTAATAATAAGGAACACATAATTGGAGTATTTATGGATTTTTCAAAAGCGTTTGACACAATGAATCATGATATTTTGTTACAAAAACTTACTCATTATGATATACGAGGCACAGCCTTAAAATGGTTTAAGAATTATTTAGATAATCGAAAGCAATTTGTATCATTTCAGTCAGTAAATTCCCCTCAATTAAATGTGTTATGTGGTGTTCCGCAAGGATCAATTTTAGGCCCCCTTCTTTTTCTTATTTATATTAATGACATAGTAAAATCATCACCACTTCGTACTTATGTACTTTTCGCTGATGACACTAACATATTTTACTCCCATAAATGTTTAAATACACTCATTTATACTCTCAATTATGAATTAGTTAAAGTTTCAACATGGTTTAAATGCAATAAATTGTCCCTTAATTTAGATAAAACGTGTTTTATAAATTTTTGTGCTTCCCAAACAAACTTTGATCAGGTTATAAATATTGTTATTGATGATTTCTATAGTTGAAAGGAAATCAACCAAATTCTTAGGTATAACTTTGGATTCAAAGCTCACTTGGAATGATCATGTAAATAATATTACAACATCAATTTCAAGGGCAGTTGGTGTAATTGGTAAAATGAGGGACATTGTACCTGAGAAAATACTTTTTTATATTATATATTCATTAGTGTTACCTTATCTTACATACTGCAATGTTGTTTGGGGGAATTGCAACATAACTAAGATTAATATGATTTTTCTCTTTCAAAAAAGAGCACTCAGGATTTGTACGCATTCTGATTAATTAGCTCATACAAATCCGTTATTTTATAGATTAAACACTTTTAAATTATGTGATTTGCACTTATATCAAACAGCAATTTGTATGTTTAAATACACACAAAATTCACTTCCTCTTTTTCATGACGTATTTATTCCTAATTCCCTTGTTCACTCATACCCAACGCGTCATTGTACTGATTTACATGTACACAATCCTAAAACTTTGTTAGCGCATAAATCCATAAGATATCATGGTCCGGACATTTGGAATGCACTCCCTAGACATATTAAACAATGTACATCTCTTTATTCATTCAAAGCTACTCTTAAAAAACACATTATCTCACAGTATAATATATAAAGCTAAAAAAATAAAATGTTATTTATAAAACCTAAGAAATTAAATTAAATTTTGGTATAAAATGTCATAGCACCGATGATGATCCAACATTTTGGCGCATTATAGGACACTTGCACTTGCACACACACGCACCACTCGCACACTTGTTTTTGTTTAATTTCTCTGTCTTGTATGTATAATGAGCCTCATGAAAATGAGATTCACATGCTAATTCTATAATTATTTATATTGAATTGAACTGTTAATATCCATATTTAATTGAAGTATATATTATTTGAGTATCATGGCCCCTCTTTTTTATGTTGTATTACTTAGCCAATATTTCACAATTTATTGTATTTTAGCTCGGTTGACCGTCTGCTCAAGCTTTTGCTTATAACGGCGACCGTCTGCTTTCTTTCTTTGTACACGCATTAATGGCCCAGCGTATAAACTCTTACGTATATATGTATAAATATTTTTGTTCTATATTTTGTATACTGTTTGCATATGTCCTTATGTTCTATCTTATTATCCATGTTGTAACTGATTTGTTTATTGATTGCAGAAAATAAAGTCTTTGAAATGAAAAATGAAAATATCCATGTTGCATTATGATTATATGTTTTGTGTTTGCTACTGCCCTGCATATCCTTTTGCAAAGTTATGACCTGAGCTCATTATATTGTTTGATTTCCTTTGTTGTCTTTATATATTCAATAAAGTGATGTTTAAAAAACTATTAGTTTCAAATGATAACTGACAAGTTTGGGTTACGCCTATTAGTTTCAGATGTCTCTGCATGTTGTGGTCAATTAATAAAACCCTTTTCAATTGAATTACCTGTGATGGCGTTGGTAGGATCCGAGTAAGACTGTGAACTGGTGTAGATCACATATGGGGACGCAACATCGGCCTGTGCCACGTTCGGTATGGAATTATTGACGTGGTTCGGCGTCAGGGTCGCACAAGCCTCGTCGGGCGCTCCCACAGGGTAACAGTCCACGATTGATATTATTCCTGCAAACGTTATCAACAGAGCGAGAGCACCCAGTCTCAAATGGGCCTGTGATCCCATCTTGTCCATCAACGAAATTGTTAGAGAGAAGATGAGAAACGCAAAAATATATATTGTTGCCCCCAACTCCAACGATGTTATTCCTCTTTTTTTAGCGAGGGATTTATTCCGCGGTGTCCACGCCCATGCGAAAAAAAGTTGAGCGGAACTTTGACTCTATTCACTGTGTTATGCGATGCCCGCTATTAGTCCTGTGTAATTGCGTGCAATACGTTTGGTAGCGGGGATGTTACAAAATGAGGGCATGTCACCGAACACAAATCAATGCAGTAATGCACCCCGAATCCGAACTGCAAAATGGGTGTATTTACCATACCCAAACTATTCCTTTGCGCCACAAAAAAATGAGCCTGAGGCATGGAAGCGATTGTATTATTGCGCGCACAACATACAAAAGAAATATCGCATATTTCCTTTTGTGATATATTTGTTCGGCGGTCTTGCATGGTTGAGCGACTTTTCTGAAAGTGCGTTTTTTCTTCTTTTGCCTATTCGTGACGGTGAACTTTATTTATTGATATCTATTCAAGCTCCATGTACTCTGTTCAGGTCACGCCCAGGCGTGATTCACTCGGGTCATCATAGTAATGCATGGAATTTCATCGCCATTCAAAAAAGTGATCAAACTCTATTTTCAATTTTCTTTATAAAATTATTATAGTCACACTTTTCCATTCACCAAACTCACTGCATGTAGGTAGTGTATAAATGTATTCTACACAATATTATGTTAATCTCAATACAACGGGAAGCATACATTTTGAGAAATCTAAAAATTTGGTTATTTGGTGTACAGACTATTGGAGTTGTGTAACATGATAACAGATTGCTTTGCCAATAACGATTCATGATAGTAGGCCAAAATCGCCTGAAAGAAGGCGGAGTTTTTCAATTAATGTATTGCCGATTGTACTAAAAATATCATAGATTATTCCTCCATTCCATCTCTTAAAGTAAAATCAACGATTTGCCTGGCTGTCATTATCCTCTAAGAATATGTTCGAAATTAAGTATATGTATTGTCATTTTCATCGGGGTATATACAAGGAACTTTTGTTCCAGGTATATCTTCTTCTTCTTCTTGTATAGTCTGCCTCCTTCAACTTGAAGATTCTTGCAAACTTTGTGTGTGTGTGTGTATACGCGACGTGCATAGTTCATATTCTTACTTGCAAGTCCAAACTCATTTATAAACAAAAACAAATAAAATAAATAAAACAAAATTAACGTATATACAAGTTCAGAAAGGACTGTATTCAGGACAATCTTAGCCACGACTTTCCAGCAGATGGCGACGGAAGGCATCTGTAGACGGGGCAGAGGCGATACTCTCGGGTAGAGTGTTCCATGCTCTCACAGTCCTCGGGAAGAATGATTGTTTGTGGTCCTCGAGACGAGAGTAAGGGACTTGGTATCCTCCTGAGTGGACACGAGTAGATCCGATTACCGGTGTGATGTAGGTTTGGGTCGGGAAGGGAACTACATTGTTGTGTAGTTTGTACATCATGGTCAGCCTCATGTCTTCCCTTCTTTGCTGTAGGGTAGGCCATTCGAGCTCCCTCAGCATGTTGTCTACACTTGACGTGTAATGATAACGGTTCAATACGAAACGTGCTGCTCTCCTCTGAACCATCTCCAATTGGTGTACACTCTTGGCGCTAGTCGGATCCCAAACTGTAGCGCTGTACTCCACCATTGGACGCACTAGAGCCTTATATGCAGTCGCCTTTAGGGTTGGATGGTTGATTCTAAGATTCCGTCGCAGAAAGGCCAGCGTGTTGTTTGCTTTGTGGCATACATTGTTGATATGTTCATTCCACTTTAAGTCTGGTGTAATGGTGACTCCAATGTACTTGGTAGAGTTGACCGTTTCTAGGGGGGTGCCGTTGAGATAGTAGGGATGTACTATGTTGTTCCTCTTCCTTGAAACAGTGATTACATGGCACTTCTTTGGTATATAGAATAATGTTCCAGGTAGAATAATATTTTCAATTTATAAACCTTTCTTAATTTGACTGAAATGAATGAATGAAATTTCACATTCCATTGCATTTATAATATTTTGTTTATCAACTGCGCTCTTGGTTTTAAGAGTTTATAACAATGTATATATACAGTTAAGCCTGTGTATAATGAGCACCAAAGGGAAAGAAGAAAAGTGGCCACTGTAGACAGGACACCTCTATTATAGTCAGGTTCTAAAACATTGGTTTTCTTTGCAAGCGATCACTTTTGTTGGCCACTATAGGTTGGCTGCTATAGACAGGTAGCCACTAAAACAGGTTTGACAGGCAATGTTACTAGTATATAAAAGTTTTAATTATGATTTGTGTCGACCCTTACCATATAATTTAGATACCAACATACCTTTTGTTTAACATTTAGAACTCTTTCCAAACAAACACTGGCCGTGCGAAGTGATTTCGACACGGTACAGAGATCATAACAGGGATCTAATAACTGACATAATTATTATGCAAAAACTGACAAAGGGGTGATAAAATTTTGTGTTTCTGTTGTGTGATATGTCAACAAACAAAAATTTACATTAAATGGATGTCATATGGCCGAGTATTGAGCAAAAATGCTAAATATATATTTCCTAACTCGCTGCCATAAGTTTGTACACAGATGAAATGATCCCCGAAATTGTATTCAAATTAACTCATAAATATCTCAATCAATAAGTGAAATTTGAAGAAAAATATATGTTTCATACTTCCATTAGTAAGAGTAAATCAATCAGGAATGAAAGAACTGTTATATAGAGATGCAAATGAGTTTGGTCGATTCAGACAAAATTACTCGATCCCTTATTCCCTTAAGATTGTCTTTCTACTGGAAATACCAGTTCCATTAATTAGGTACTGTTATATGTTGGATTTTATGATTATGATTCGTCCTACAATATACCAACACTTTTTTTCTATTCAGAACATCTTGTACAAAAATGCACTCTGGTATTTTCTGGATCCCACCGTTACGAATGTCTTTTTATACTGGAAATATCAGTCCATTAATTAGGTATACTGTTGTATGTTGGATTTTATGATTATGATTCGTCCTACAATATACCAACACATTTGTTCTATTCAGAACATCTTGTACAAAAATGCACTCTGGTATTTTCTGGATCCCATCGTTACGAATGTCTTTTTATACTGGAAATATCAGTCCATTAATTAGGTATAATGTTGTAGGTGGGATTTTATGATAATGATTCGTCCTACAATATACCAACACATTTTTCTATTCAGAACATCTTGTACGGAATGCACTCTGGTATTATCTGGATCCCACCGTTACGAATGTCTATACATGTATATGGAAATATCAGTCCATGAATTAGGTATACTGTTGTATGTTGGATTGTATGATTGTGATTTGTCCTACAATATATATACCAAAACATTTTCTATTCACAACATCTTGTACGAAATGTACTCTGGTAATTTCTGTATCCGTTTGGAATGTCTTTCTATATACATGTACTAGAAATATCAGTCCACCAGTTATACTTTATGCGGTATGTTTGATTTTGTGTGTATGATTCGTTCTACAATATACCAACATATCTTTCTATTCAGAACATTTTTATACAAAACGCACTCTGATATTGAAATGTTTGCTTTTGTGACTATACATGTTCCTCTGACTGACGAATACCAACATATTTTCGATTCAGAAAATTTTCCTTCTAAAATGCATTCCTGATATTTAGAAATATTTTCTCTTTGTGATGATGAATTGACTTAAATACGCTTGTAAACAAAATTTGCTTTAGAAAATTCGTTTTGAATCGAGGACTTCACGCTGCTATGATTTCAGGAACACACCATTGTCAGTGATTCAGACGATGAATTATTTTCTATATCTCATAAAGGGATTTTTTTCTCGATTTAAAAAAAAATATCCCTTGCTGAATGTCCGGAGTGTAGATTATTTTATGAAAGGACGTTTTTAATAACTGACCCGTTTTAATAACCGAGATAGTAACATTTCAAAATCCTTCAAACTTTCTTGATACTCTAGCGGTTCTCACGTACCGCATCATATTCATATTACCAATATAAGCATGAAACAGCTTTCGGTTTTCCAAATGTATCTTTCTTTATAAAGATATGATTGAAAGGTTCAAACTTATAATTATCTAGTGGATAATTCTAACTGTGTATGAAGTCAGTGCAATGAGCTCGCGATTCATTTACCATGACATTTGCAGACATTACTCAGTGGACATATCAGATCGGATCAGATCACAGAAAAACACATTTTATCAACCATTTGTCATTTCATATGGCAACGAGGTCACTGTATTCCTTTAAGGGTTTGTGACTTCAACGTTCCGTTGATTCATTCGTTCATTACCTCATCTCGTCTTTTTCAAAAGGAAGTCTTTTTTGTAATTTTGACACCACCCTTTCCGAGTTACATATTATTTCCACTAAGCTAATTTGTAAAACAAAATAGGCGTTGTGATTTGAGAATTATGAATTCACGCGATTATGACTTTCATGGTCTTGGTGAGTCATACGCCACCTGTGTATTCTCCCGACAGACGAAGTACGGTATTTACAAATGAAAAGTTGACGCTCCATAACTGTGTTGACTTGTGCAAAAAACGGCAAAGGGTTGATAAACTGTATATTTCTGTGATCTAATTATTATGTCCACTGAGTGATAATATGTGAACATGTCATGGTAAATGAGCGTCATATGACCGAGCAATGAGGGAAATGGCAAAGTGATATTCACTAACTCATCGCACTGACTTTATACACAGTTGAAATTCTCTACTATAGAGAATTGCAATTCCGAACATTTCAATCATATATATAATTTTCACGAACGAGAAATTTGGAAAAACCCAAACCTGTTCCATACATGCTTCTATTGGTACTACAATTACAATGAGGTATGTGAGAACCAATATCTATCTATCTATCTAGCCTATGTCTCTCCACTGCAGAAGGAAGGCCTCTTCATCACCATTCCATCTTCTTCTTTCTTGTGCTTGTCGCATCCATGTAACACCCCCAAATTATTTGATGTCATCCATCCAATGCCTACTCTGTCTGCCTCTTCGTCTGGTTTGTGTTCTTGGTGTCCAATTAGTTATGTTATGTGTCCATTTGTTGTCTTTACGTCTTGCATGCAAGGTGGCCTGCCCATCTCCATTTCTTTGTTTTTATTTCCTGTATAATATCCCTGGCATTTGTTTTCTTTCTTAAGTCCTCGTTTCTGACCTTGTCTCTTCTTGTAACTCCTACCATAAGCTTATTTTCTAATTGCTTAGTTGTTGCCCAAGTCTCCGCCCCGTAGGATAGTACCGGAATTACTAGAACCACTAGTTCTAAGTAAATTTGATGTTTTTTTTGTTTTACCATGTTGCTAGATCCCATTGAGTGTGAGTTTATTTATAAATATATAGTATGTATGTGATTTGAACATTGTGATATTCCGGGGTTATGACTTATAGTAGACAGCGGCTTAGATATGGGGGGGGGGGGGGGGGGGGGTATGCACAGTGGCACTTGCCCCCCTCCAGTAATTTGACCCAACAAATATAACAGGAAAATCTTAGGGGAAAAAAAAGAGAAATACATAAGGTGTGCACCGCCTCAATAATTCGCCCCATAAATCCTACCACGCCACAACACTGCTTCAAGATAGTGATTTGTGCTAGTTTATCGCTTACAATACCTACTAGAGGATTGGAGTTATTTGTTGCAATGAAAATCACCGTTTGTGTATAACGGGGGTTAAATACAATAATTATTTTGGATGTCATATTGTGATCAACTAAAGAAGAAGTTTAACACATGTCTAGGAGGTGTCATTTTTGGCAGATATTATTTGATAACGAACACAGAGAATCGAATATGCATGAAAAACACACCCTATAAAAAACAAATATTCACCTTTCCATGTTCTGCGTGATCTGTTCAGTCAACACAATCACAATAACGTGACGAGAGCTTTACTTAACGCCCATGCAGTACTCCCAATGTAAATTAACAGCATTTAAAATGAGGAGACAACCATTTAAATCCCTTGAGTATAGTTTTCTAAATTAGTGCACTATTATCTCATACACATGTCATGCATGTATGATTCTAGACCGAAACATCGTTCGTTATTACTCCGCTGGTTTAACATGGGGTAGAGTTAAAAAAAATCCGATATTAGAGTAAATCCCATGAAGAGACGGGTATTTCTGTCTAGTATGATTCCTGCCCTATAACCCACATTGACATAATGTAAATACCTTGAGTACATATTGACTCACATACTATGTATACGCACATGCACACCCATACACATACACACACACACACATTTGTTGTCATAATGTTTTGATTCCTCCAAATGGAATACAGATGAACAGCAAAATAACTTTAAAGGGAGAGATCCTCTTTTGCAAGCCAAAATTCAAAAGTTGCGAGGTTATTGTCTCATATGAAAGGAAATGTCATTTAATAGCATGCCTGAAAAAATTAGGGCTTGAAATCTCTTTTTCGTGGAGTTATAGACCTAAAACTTATTAAACTGAGGGACGTCGGTTAAATGGGTACATACGTATTTTCGGCCGGTGAGTAAGTTCATACACAGATTTCACAGAGTGCCAGATCGGTATGCATGACCCCTACGTGACCCGCGCTAGCTACGTGACCCGCGCATAAGTACTAATGTGTGATCGTTTACCAAGCAAAATACCCAAACATCGCTTAAACTGACTACATGTAATTATATATTCTTTCTTTTTGAGATCTTTTTCCGTGACATACGTTAACAAATGTCGGCTTCACAATACCTTTACGAGAATTAGTACTATATTGTTGTAATATTATGCTAAATCAGTCGAACTCCTTTATTGACCGATATATAGTATAAATGGAGGGACGCATTCGTTTTTCATTCGTAGAATCCAAATTAGAGGGCTGTTCGCTCTGATTTTTTTTTGCGGGTTACATTGATCCCCATTGTAAAAGTGGACCTGTCCCTTTAACATTTACACATTTCATATAATTTTGACATGTTCAAATATTATCAAATGAACAGTTTACAAATGTTTACATTATTAAATATTCATAAACAAATAAAACGATAACATTTGTATTTTCTATTACAGTAGCTTAAATATTGTATTCTTAACCTAAAAATAATTTTTTTAAATGGAGGTTACTTTGTAATAAAAGAGCAAAAGCCCTTCCCACCCAATCCCTCCCCAAAACACTCACACTCACACGCACGCATATTCATGATAATCGCGTACAACACGCGCATAATCACACACAAACACTATACTCACTCCTGGATATCTGCTCACCTTCTCAACTACCCGCAAATACAAAATGAGTAAATTAATCAGGCTGCAAGAGTTTAATTTTACACGCTCAAGAAAAAGAGAGAAAAAAAATCTTAATCAAATTTAAGCTGCTCTCACACACACACACACACACACACACACACACACACACACACACACACACACACACACACACACACACACACACACACACACACCCACACACACACACACACACACACACACACACACACACACACACACGCACGCACACGCATACACTCACACATACACATACAAACACACACACAAATGCTTAGTATCACCGGAGTGCATACTAATCAAAACTTATGTGGCCAATTTCGTGATACCAAAACCATTCTCATTTATGATCGAAATTCATAGAATAAACACACATCAAACACGGCTTAATAACGTATCCATAAAATGTACAATTTTATTATAAAAGAGAATAAATCTTAGAAAATGCAAATTATTAATAATATTATAGTAGAAACAATATCAAAATACGAATACATTGTATATTTTATTTAGCAATATAACGCAAGGGTTCGAATGAATATAACATCATATTTTGGCGTAGTACAGAATAGCAACTTATAGTCACTAGAATTCAGTATCGATAAGAATAATTATGAATACTCTTCATCGTGGTAATATCCACGATAGCAAATGACATCAAGCCTACAGCCCTACACCATCATCGTTGGTGAATGCACATCAACTGGTACCGTATTATATATTATCTTTCATGTTCCGGTCACACCTTCCCATGTTCTATTGTTCCTCGTGTTATTCTATATTGTTTCGTTTCTGCTTTTCAGTTACTTTCATTCGTGAAGAAAATAACGTAAGTTTGTATCACACCACAATAATTAGTAGCGTGCACATTATTCACTTTGATAAGGTGAGGGACAATAGAGTACAGAAGCCATGACGTCATAAATTTTTTTTTTTAGAATTGTCAAATTTGAACTTCATTTTCATAAAGAGCATGGACAATAATGTCTAAATACCGAAAATCAATTGAATATGTTAAGTATTGGCTGATATATGCCCATCCAAATTAATTTTACTTCAATTGGCAATCAGTGCTATAGTGCACTGGTTCATAGTTATGAACCACTGACTGCCTATTGGAAAACAAAATCATTCGGATGGGCATATCTCAGGCAATACTTAACATATTCAATTGATTTTCAGTATTTAGATATTATTTGTTATGCTCTTTCTGAAAATGAAGTTCTAATTTTGAACATTCTAAAAACAGGAGTTTATGACGTCATAGATGACATCACACTTCTCCACTCTATAAGGCAAAACAAGCACCAATTTTATATATAAACATAATATAACAACTTTTAAGATAATATATAAATTATTCTGCAACAAGAACGTTCTCATTTAAATAATTATAAATAAGTGATCCAGCATTTTTAAAATTTTTAAATCACTTCGAGCTTCCACATTTCTCTTGTACTTTGTTGCCCGGCTTATAATATAGAAGAAAGAATGAAATTAAAACTGAGCCGATCCGTCTGGAAACCAGTAGGATCGGGTCGAGTCGGTTCTGTGCTCGTTTTGTTTAACATATAATTTGTAAATTTGTAATTTGTTTAATACATGTACAGTATAAAGATTTTGTTTTCGACAGGTTGTAATGAAAAGAAGAGAAGAGAACAGTAAACAAAAAATACTGATAAATTAATTATGTTGTGTAGCAGCTAGTAAACAAAAGAAGGGGAGAGTCGGGGGGGGGGGGGAACGTTGTCTACTTTGGTATTTATTTTGCTTAGTCCAGCTTCCCTATATAGAGTATCTTACGAATCTAAGGCACAGGACTTGTAACATGCAACACTTGCATTAGAATAAATAGTTAGTACAAAAAGACACAAACATCCACATAATTATGTCTGATAAAGTCCAACAACGCTCAATACATCAGTATTACCTTTCAAATTGAAAGCAATTTGAAAGTAATGATTATGTTCATGAGTTGATTAACTATCGTATTTTGTGCACACAGTGTCAGGCTTCAAACATCTCAGAGCTACTGAAATGTTTGTATCTTTGTCAATATCAAGATTCCAGCCAGCAAAATATCACACCCTGTCACCGTGCATGTAGTTATTCGGTTCTGGTTCTATTCGGGACAACCTTTTGCTTACAATCGAGCTGTATTTAGAGCTGTACCGTATCAACGCCTATTTTCGGCACCGTCAGAACTCGGCAGTTGCGCATATAATAACATGAACATTCACAGAACTTCACGATACAGAGAAACGCATGCTCTTGAAGTCAACCAAATTAGATCAGAACAGGGATATATACCAAAAGCGAATCGTTTCTGGCTAGCAACGGTCTCGAAGAAATTGTATCGCCAGAATTTGCACTAAAGTCAGGTTACCTGTTTGTCGTCAATATAAATTATAATGGCTCTGCGTTAGTAAGTTATGGGTTCATCTTAAACCACATACAATAGGGCAAAGCCTTTAGAAAACCAACACTGCATCACGATCATGCATGAAGATGGCAGAAAAATCGCCCTGAAGTCGCTTCTCTAGGCGGAGGCAAATTTGGCAACCAAGTTTAATTTTGTGGACGATGAAAAGTACAATTCAACGCGACAAGTTCACAAAGCTTCAATCAACAGAACAATCGATTAATCTGTTGGGTTTTTTTCAACAGGGTTTGAACGCTTTCATATTACGGATCTCTCTTTGGACCGATCTATTCCGATCGCGAGATCTTCTTCTTAGAGTTTCTTGTTTTCCGCCGGCGATGTAGAAGCGGCGTCCAGCCCCAAAACATCGGGAGAATTGTCCGTAAGGTCCGTAGACTCGGTGCCCGTGACGTCGCTAGCAACAACGTCATCGTTATGCTCAGATTCGACGTCGTTCGCGTCTTTGTCCTTGGACACGGAGTTCCCGCGATTACCGCGCGACCCGACCCCGCTCTGTCCGCGTTCCTGTCCGTTCCGCGGTCCGTCGCGACGCGGTCGTTCCGCCACCCTTTACACGTGTTGACGTCGACGGTCTCCGTGCACTCGTGGCACTTCACGTAGCAGCACCAGTGAACTTGCACTCGCACTGCCGCGTCTGCTCGACGCGCTTCGTGTTGTAGCCGCGCCCCGCAACACATGACGTCACACCCATCAGGTCCGTCCGACGTCTTGTTGCACACGCGTCCGGTGGTCCCGAGGGAGCCTATGATAAAAAAAAAAAAAAAAGAAATAATCATTGAATTGAATATTCCTCAAATATTAGATTCCTTTTGAACGCTGTAGAGAGTTTTCAAATACTTTATATAGGAAGCACCCGAGCAAAGTTATATGGTTAAAGAATAATATCATTACTCGAAGAATAACAACCATATAGTTTCATATTTCGGTTAGTTCCGTGAGTTTTTTTCTTTCTTCAAAAACAATATTGCAGAAAAGGTTTTATCATAATTTGACGCCGCAAGAATGAATTTTAATCAGAACTCAGATTGGCAATATGTTAATCAACATCCATATTGACCGCTTACACCTTGGACCTTTTCCGCTTTCAGGAATACTACGTCAAACGTATTAAAGTCTATTTGTTTTCCCCTGCGTCTTTGGGCACATTAATAGGGCGGCGCTTATCTCCGTTTCACTATCCCCAAATTCGATAGGACAATGCACGGTTAGTACAACGCGTGCCTTAAACCATATCTTCTTCATTCTACAAAATGCTGAGCGCAGTGGCGTAGCGTGGTCGGACTGATTGCAGGGGGGGGGGGGGGGGAGCACCGGTTTGTGTTACTGGATGGCCAATGAATTGGGGCACTTGTGGATGATCTGGTTGACAGATTGTGCGGGTGAACCAAACTGTAGGCTGGCCGATAAGATCGTATTCCGGGGGGGGGGGGGGGGGGGGGCACTCGAATTAGTTTTTTGACGGGGGGTGTGCCTCACGAAACTCTGAAATGGGGGTCTGAAGAGCTGACTACAAGCACAAAATATAGGGTCTTTGGAGCTACAAAAACCCTGAAACAGGGGTCTAAGGAGCAGACTAAAACTACAAAATACATGGACTTGGAGCTACCAAAGACCTACGGAAACCCTCAAATGTGGTCCAAGGACATGAAGGAGCTGACTAGACATGCTAGAAGAAGAATAATATACTTGGCGCTACTCAACTACCTAGCCAAGTCATTCCGGGGGGTCTATGGAGCGGCAATTTTTAAAAATCGGGTATCTTGAGAGCGGCAATCGGGTGAGAAAACGGGGGTCTTGTAAGCGGCACATACCCGTCTTACATTATACATGAGTGCCGCCCCCCCCCCCCCCCCCCCCCCCGGATCGTATATTAGGCCCAGCGATGCATGTTGGCATTGGACTGCGCCATGACTGTATACACACACCTGTTCTGATGTCCCTCTTGCAATAGTCCGGCGATCGATCGAGGTAGACGAGGTCGACTTTGGAAGGTTTCCTCGACTTTTCCGATGACGAGAGGAGGAAGTCATTGCCCTCCTGGTTGATGTTGACCATGCTCGCACCGTAGTACCGCTCCTTCAGATGCTCGCCAACCTACAGAGGTTAACAAGAGATAACAATAACACCATACAGTCAAAAATGAGTATGTGTATTGACCAATGAAAGTGGCCATTGCAGACATGCAGGTAACCTCTAAAGAAAGGTTCCATAACACAGTGCTTCTCTGCAGGGGATTACGTTTGGTGGTCGTTGCAGGCAGGTTGGCTGTATTTAGACAGGTTGGCACTAAGACGGGTTATATTATGCTCTAGGAGTTATAGTTGAGTTATTTTCGTAAATCAGACGCGCGGTACCAACTTGCGAACGCCTTGCGCACGGTGTGTACAACAACCTATTGTATTGTGTTGGGAAGCTACCATCGTTTTGGTCTGTTTTGGTCTCTTATTTTGTGGTAAGGCGACATTTGGTCCGGCAACAATTGCTCCCAGTATTTATCGCTGTGTTATCATTGTTATAGTTACAGTAAGACTTGCGGTTAAAGGGGTAGTTTAGTTTTGGTAGAGAGGGCGCTGCACATCACAATTTTTGTGTGAGGTAATGAAAAACTGAGTGTTTGAGAGAACATGCAATTTTAATGGCAGAATAAACTTTATTTGGTCAAAATCGACCCAGAAACGGCTGAAATATCAATAAATATATCTGATCTTATAATTATTTGGGGCCCAAATAATTAGATGATTTTTTCAAAAAATTAAAAAAATGCTTGCATTTTTGCAAAGATTTTCAAAAGCGTTTTTAAAAATAGTTGTTGATGATCTCTCTATTTAATAATTATTTCAAATGCATAATTTTATATGAAAAATCGTTGAAACCAATGGCTTTTTAGAAAGCACCCTCTTGTGTTGTAATGGCTCTTTTTGAACGATAACAGGATTTTTGCTTAGTCGTTTGTAATTTTATATACCTTTCGAGCATGGTAGAGTTATAACTATTAGTTTATAATGTTACTATCCAGGTTTGGTTACTAAAGTTCAGCCTTACCAAAACTGTACTACCCCTTTAAGTCTATACAATCATTAGGGTTAGTGTCAGGAGTTTTGGTTAGGGTTGGGAAAATCTTTGTTGTTTTTATGAACAATCAATTTCAGAGCTTCTGTCCTTGCCCAGCCTTGCCCGTGAGCAAACAGCGCGTGGTTGATTGTGCATGAAATATGTTTGCGCAACCAGAAGAATTCTATCATTATGGGTGTGGTAGTGTGGCGGATCCACCCTGCACGTACGTCACTTCAATTCTCTATCCAACCTCTTCATTGAGACCTGTGTGCAAGTTAAACGCGAGATGGCGCGCTTGAACACGTCTAAAATAAAAAAATTGAGGGATAACATGCAAGTTCTCATTTAAAAGCAGTACTAGATTGTTTAACCCAAATAAATATAATATAACCAACCTGGTGCCTGCCAGTGGACCATTCAATGAAAAGCGCCATCTGGCGCGGCGACCCCCTCTCTCTAAACATGAGATAATAATATTATACAGATGTTAACTGGCGGTGGAGGGAATATCACAGAATGTTCCTCTCCGACATTTGAAATGCTATCGAGGGAAGATTGTAAGTCCCGAGACGTATAGTCGCGGGGACTTATTGTTTTCACGAAATAGCATTTCAAATCCCGAGGAAACAGTCCATGATTTTCCCGACAACAGAGTTAACATCTGTTATAAATTATTATATGACAAAAGTCATACTTTCAGCCTCTCTGAGCTCGATTAGAAAATGTGGCTTTTCGAAGTGATATGTTGACAAGTCATTGTGACGTCATAATAGAACCACTCTCTCTCTCTCATTGTGACGACATAATGCAATTTCTCTTGCAGCGCGCGCCATGCGGTGAATAGTGGGCTCTGCCGTGTAATCTAACAAAATAATATTGAATCACGTGACTGTGACTCGCATTTTACTAAGTCATATAATATTACATCAACTCACCTTCCTGAAGTCCTTCATCGCGAGCCAACAGGTTCTGATTGAGCAGGAACCGCTTACGCCGTGACACTTGCATTCGAGCTTCATGATCCTGCGAACAGCCTGTGTGAAATAATAATAATAAGATACTGATATCATAATTATCACTAATATTATGTATCTTGAACAATAATATGAACTATGTAGTTTTGTTTTTTTCAAAGATATTTATTTTCTCCATTGCTTTTTACAAACAATAACAAAATATCAATAACAAGCAATAACAAAATCAGTACATAAAATAATTTGCATGTTTACATAATTATATATAATATGATTTTACATTCACATCTAAATAGTACAAATTAACTTTTACTATTTACATCAAATAAAGCATGAAACATGCATGCATGAAGAAAGCATGAACATAAAAAGGGGGGGGGGGAAAAAACACAACAAAAACACCCGTACAAGAACTTTCATACACACAGTTGAGTTTAAAGGGATAGTTGAGTTTTGGTATAGAGGGCGCTACACAGAATACTTTTTTTTGCGAGATAATATTTGATCAAAATCGGTTCAGAAATGGCTGAAATATTCATAAACATAACCATTTGTAATAGCTGTGGGGCCCCACTATTATTCGATAATTTTTTAACCAGCCGTTATTTTTTTGTTTTAAATGCTTCCCCCTTTTCAAAAATGTAGAAAAGAGGTTTTTAAATAGTTGTTGATTATCTCTCTATCTAATCACTGTTTCACCAAAACGTCACATGCACAATATTTTATTTAAAATGGTTGAAACCGATGAGTGTTTAGAGAGCGCCCTATTAAGTTTTAATGGCATTTAAAAAAATGATAACAGGTTTTTTACTAAGTCATTTGTAATTTTGTATTCCTTTCGAGCATGGTGGAGTTATTAGTTTGTAATGTAATGGTGCAGGTTTGGGTTACTAAAATTCAGTTTGACCAAAACTGTACTCTCTTTACCAGAACTCAACTATCCCTTTAAATAAAATTTAAAAAACTCTTATACAAAATAATCATTTCATTAAGATTGAATGCAGATCATTTGGAATTTCACGGAAGTCAAAAATGGGATAATGATCATTGGGCATTATTTAGATACTAAATAGATCTCGAATCCACATTGACAAATTCACTTTCGGATCTTGTTAGCCAATTTGATGTTATTCAGTGGCGGTAAGTTATCATGTTATGATACGAGAAGCCTAATTGGACCATGGGCAACTGATACCTATCAGATCATTTCTACAAACTATTTTCAGCTATAGCAATAAAACGGCTTGTCCACTCCACTCACCCTTCTGCCGGCCTTGTTGTTGTGAAGGTTCATCATGGCGCGCGCGTCGCGCTCCTTGTTCTCCCGCGCGTCGATGAACTTCCGCGCGAAGTCCATGGCGAACTTGACGTTGTCGCTGCAGCCGCCCCAGTCGAACACGCCGTAGTCGTCCATGGCCGACCCCCGCTTCTTCGGGTCGCAGGCGCAGTCGAACAGCTCGCCGCGGCTGCACGACCGGGTGATTGCGTGCACGACCCCCGCCGATGAGATGGAATAAACGAAGGCCGCCTCGCGACTCGCTTCTGTAAATGAATAAGCAAAAACGATGCATTATTGTTGATATTGTAAAAACATGGTAAAATTCAAAATGATGTTGTCATATTGAAAGAACGATTAGGCTTAAACATGTCAGAGAGCAAAAATAATGTTGCTCAATTACCTTGGATATTATAAAAGCCAATATACGGTTTAGGGTAAGAAGGGCATTTTGTTTGGGTATTCTATAGACTCTTCATGTTAATAATTGGCATGATCATTTTGTGCAAGTCAATGGGCGGTATTATACAGTGTGTACGATTAAACGTCAAGAATAGCGACAACTGTAAGGTCGCAATTCAAATACAGAAACACATTGACTGTATACATTTGAAAATTGAAACAGAATGTGCGTCCTTTTGCAGCACAGCTGACAATAGTGATAGTATGATCATATGTCAGTGCACAGACAATCGTGCGTCCGTCAGGTGCTCAACCGACCGATCACGATCAACGGATATATCGATCGTCTTGTGAGGTTGATGTATGAAGATAATTTCAAACCGTGACAGCCAAAGATTAATACATGTGTGTGAACCATTCTCTCGAGAAAAATGATTAAACATAAAGTGAAATATAACAAAAATACGACGAATTGGACAGTTCATTACATATTTGCAATATTCTCCCTTCAAAAAATGATTAAGCAGCATTACTTTGGAAGCATTTGAAATGAAAATCTAACATGACTTGTAAGCAGAACGATATTGCGACTTGATTTGATTACATCTTATTGGTGCAAGTATACTCGGTGAGTCGAAATGTTGGAAACAATCTCATCACATTGTGAAGTTTATTTGGTTCCATCGTTTTAAAGTTATAAATAGATGGTTTATACCAAAAATACAGGAATTATTTCATCTTGAAAGTTATGGAATGAAACTCCACTGATTTTGTAAGCTAGAAGTTTTCTTCTTCTTCCTATTGCGTTATTTGTAGATCCATGTGCCCCACAAGAAGGGAATTAACCCGGGGGTGTTTCACAAAGATCCTAAGTTGATCTTAGCACTAAGAAGGTCTTAAATATTATGGAAAGCCATTAGTGTCTTGAAACAGTTTTATAAAAGTTATGTTGAAATGCATAAAATGTTGATTCAAATCATACATATTTTCTAATTATCAAAGAGATTCATAATCTTCACATAAAATTCATGAAATCTCTTTGATAATTAGAAAATATATGATTTTAATTAACATTTTATGCATTTCAACATAACTTTTACAAAAATGTTTCAAGACACTCATGGCTTTCCATAATATTTACGACCATCTTAGGTGTTAAGATCAACTTAGGATCTCTGTGAAACCCCCCCCCCCCCCCCCCCCCCCGATGAAGGATAGTACCCTAATCGGATATTATCTTTTCAAACAACATTTAAGTAGAGAACAAAGTAAATTGCCGACGTCGAAACATACTTCAACGCGTGACATAAATATATACAAACGTAAAGACTGCAAAAGTATTTTGAAGTTTCAAAACTCCTAAACATTTTGGGCATTATCAATTAAGCACTTTTTATAAAACCTCAACATTTTGGATATTACTCTCTTGCAAATGACTTTTATCCCCAGTCACTTCGCGCTTTTTCGCTGACAAAATAATCTGATAAGACGATAATTGCGCGCCTTTGTGGGGCTTGATTTGACATGAAGAAAGCGCAATTAGCTTGGATAATGGCATCTAACACCGAAATGAGGAATTTCCCCCTTTTTCAAGAAGAAAAGAGTTTGACTTCTGAAGAGGAAAGAGGTGTGATTTTGTCACATTTTGAGGCTAATGTTGGTCAAAAATGTTTAAAAATACACATGCATGAATAACAGTTGTCCGTAATGTTTATTGACATGGTAAACTAACAGCTTCTAAAAAGCTCTGATGAAGAGGCTACACGAATTTGATAACTGATAATTCATGGTCGAGACATGAGAGGAACATACCGTACATTGAATAAAACATACTTAACAGTGCTACCGTTATGCTTCCGTTAATCTACTTATTCATTGTCAATAATGTCAATAATGGTTCACTAATTTTCACTTCAAATATGCATGCGAATGATAAATTATGTCGAAGGTCCCAGGTCCCTCCATTCCTTTGATGTGAATTAAATAAATTGTCCCAAATACACTACCTTAAAATGTTGTCTTATTGTTTTCCCTTTCTATCGAGAACAAAATTAAGAAATATGAATTATCTTATAAAGAGATTGATTAAACACATACGATGACCGGAATAAAACAATTGATAACTCTAATGTGTTATGTTCATTTAACACACAGGGGAAGTGACGGACAGCGCCTCACACAGAGGGGGAAAGACGAGTGCCCCCCCCCCCCCCCCCCCCCCCGTCAGTTGAAAATAAATGGTGTAGCCAGGGTCAAAACAGACGGGGGAGGGAGGCAGAATAAATTAAAATTCAATATAAATGCGGGGGCAGGACCCCATGGAGGACAAATAAATGTACGCTACTGTTTGAAAGCTGGATGTGGAAATATATCACTGACATGCTAAATTCACTTACTTCAGCAGATGACTGGGAACTTAAAGGGTACCACCATCCACAAATAATATTCTTATAAATAAACACTTTTAGTAGTCCATTCCACCAACAAGTTCAGAGAAATATGTTTCCAGAAAAAAGTATATCATTGGAAAACGCATCACCATTCTAAAGCATGCGTTCATGGGTCTGCATGTACGAAGACTACTTTGTCCAGAGCGAACGAATAGTCCGGGATTCTATTGTCTCCAAACGTACGCGTGACTAGCATTGACGCAAATATTTGGCCCGTACGGAACCAGGAAATAATAGTGGTTCCGTAAGTGGAAGTAATTAATTGCTTTGTTTATGAATTACCCAACCCTTTGCAAAATGTTGGGTATCTATTTGATATCACAAAATGGTACCAAAACATATAATTATGTGTTGTTCTTTGCCTGGTGGTCCCCTTTAAAGGGATACCGGGCTGGGGATCGTAGGCATCTGTAATTATCTAAGTGGTGGTACTTGTTGTTTATTAGTCTTTGAGTCGGACTAACGGAGCGGAAAATACGGGCTTTCATGAGGGGCGTACGATCATCAAAGAGACAACGTGTGTCAAAGAGAGTGAATTCTCGCGGGTGAAAAGCCGGGTGGAGCTTTGCGTCACAGAGAAGAAAAAAAAGGAGTTGGGGGAGGATAATATATAATTGTCACTGTTTTATTATTGCGTGAATGATTTGGGAGCCCGGCTTTTGAGGATAAAAGAAACACTTTTCTTCTTTTATCGCAAAACAATGACGTGTCCTCTTAGCCCGGCATTAACGGGTCGATATAGGAGGAGTTTTTAGTACGCAGGGTCCGTGAGAGAACATGCCTGTTTCGTGATGCTATGCACGACTGCCACTAAACAGGGTAGGATTATAAATCCCTTATTTCAACACGAATACAAAATTGAGGGTAAATAGGTTTAAATAAGTAAATAAGAGTGAAAAATAAATGGCGTAACACCTTGTTGCATACTTTCACAACTCAAAAGAAAAGTCCTTCGCAAGTCAGTTGCATGTATTGGGTATTAGTCATACATTATCGCTATTATTCAAATAACTCGATGGTCTGTTGTATGAAGAACTTCTTGAATGGAAGTATATCAAAAGTGGAACAAATTTGTCAACGCAACACACTCACCCCCAAATGGGATTATTATCATAATTTCATTCTTTTACTCGCCCCCTATTCTAGATTCATAATAACTATTAATAAAATACTTCAGTTCGCGCAAGTTACGACGCATCTCAAATGATTTGATTTGAAAACAATGGGGAGAAATGAGAAAAAGAGCAATTGTAAAGTAAAATAAAGTATACTCGACAGGAAAGCGTCAAACAATATCAATGATGTTCGAACTAAAGTATGCTTATTTTAAAATGTATGCTAAAATATTAGTCTAATATATAGTATACTAGTTTATAGACATGAAAAATGGGATTCTCAATTACAAATTCATCATTTAGATGACAACATAGGGCCCTGAATTGGTCATTAAAAAATAGTAAATCAGGCGGATATTTGGATGAATACAAATATCCGATATCGGCATTTTCCAGGCGTTATATTTTCTTTCATTTAACCTCTTCATCAATCGAAACAGTTAGAAAGTAATTATTTATATTTATAATGTTCTTATAGTATAAGCTGCTCATTAGGTTAAACAGCTTAGTAAAATGCAGTAATAAAAATGGCATTGAACACATTCGGGCAAAATAGTGACCTTTTAGGGCAATACAGGGTGGCCCCCAAAAAACGTAACGGGGCACTTCCCAAAATATAGTAACAAAATGATTATGTCCATTGGATATGGTGTCTTTTGGTCGTGTAGTTTTTTGTTTTAAGGCGCTCTGAGTGACACCATGTCAGGTTCCCATATTTGTCAATTTTTACCAAGTCAGTGTCTGATAAATCGCACTTTCTGCCCCTCATAGCATCGAACAACGAGCAATACGTGCGCTATTGTTAGTGTGCATTAAGCTGTGTGTCGAGAGAATGGGCATGGTTGTTCAATGCTATGACGGACAGGAAGTGCGATTTATTAGGCATTAACTTGGTAAAAATTGACAAAATGGGAACCTGACATGGTGTCACTCAGAGCGCCCTAAAACAAAAACTACACGACCAAAATTACTGTTCTTGGTATCGTTTTTCATTGGAAAATACACCCTATCCAATGGACATAATCATGTTATTACTTTATTTGGGGAAATGCCCCGTTTCGTTTTTTGGGGCCACCCTGTAAAACGTCATTTACTTGCAAAATCGAGCATGGAATTAAGTGGTGATTACTTTTTGGAGGGTTGCTTGTCAGGTGAAAACGGGAAGAATAATATTTGGGCAAAAGATCTCACAGCTCCCTGTGCCCGTACACCCCTGCAAGATATCGAACACATTCGTTGCAGTGAGAAAAAAACAACATAGATAGGCACATAGTAAGGCACTGACGTCACAAAGTGGTGCATTGTGGGAAAGAACAAGCTCGCTCGCGAATTTGTGTCATTAGAATTTCAAAACCGATTGTAAGAACCCACAATCATACTTTTTTCATACAAACGTGTGTTTAGTGACCTAGAATACCTGTCGCTCAATAATTAGAAGCTAGAATTCGTCTGGACGTCCCCTTTAAGTAAGTTTGTGTCAAACTGCATTTTAAACATGATCTAATTTTACAATAAATATTGTAGTTTTAAGGACACTTTCATATACATGACATCTATGTAAGGGATCAAACTAAACAAATTGTGACCTAAATTTAATCTTAATAGGATAAAATTCAAAGGTAAATCTTGCGGTGTTTGGAAACAATATGATTGGCTTGATGCATTAATTGAGTGACAGATCGGTGACGGACTTTTCTCAAAGGTGGCGTGATACGAAGGGTATACCGTTTCAAAGGGAACAATTACACTCGAAAATGTTTCAAGTACCAACCCCCTTCACCGATTATGTCTCGAGTCATGAAAGCATCTTGCTAAATTTGTTTCGGAGTTAAGACAAATTGAAAGAAGCAAGTGGAAGAAGCCTTGTTAAAATCATCTCGAGAGAAGAAAGCAGCTTGCTAAAAAATATTGTCTGGAGTCCCCGTGGAATCCTTCTTGAGATTCGGCGGTTGAATGGGAGCGTATGCCTCTCCATCGATCACAGAGCGACCTCATGCCGGGTTATAATGTCAGCCCGTCTGGTATACAGTCTGGTTGCGTCGAGAGGGTCCTGTGATCAGTTGACATGGTTAAAGGCAACCAAACATGTATTGTTAGGTTATATATTTATTACATATCCATTCACTTCTTCCTTCCCTCACATCTTTCCTCATAGTCTTCCTATAGTTCATCTTCATAACGGGTCTCTCCTCCTCATCCATGCTTTGTTTGTATGTCCCTGTTCATCTATTATCAACCAAACGTATATCTTTGATAACCATAACCATGACCATGGCCATAATATTCAGGCTGTATATACACAGAGGCAGAATAACTGGTCAATACTTTATATAGTGTATGTACATGAAGATGTCGGTTTACCTCAAATAGGCACAGTAGAATAAGCAGCAATTATAAACATCCATCTACTGAAGATAACACCTTACTAGATCAACATCCATTTTGATCTTAGAGGCTTGGGACAAGGGATTTGGATTAGGATCATGGGCCTTCTTTGTATATTAATTAGGTTTAGGATTGGGATCGAGTTTGTGGTTGGGTTCGAAAGTTTCAGACTGTACCAGACCAACTGAGACGTGGACCAAATGCAACGTAGACCAATATGCGACGAGGACCAAATAAAACGTGGACTAAAATAATGCGACGTGGACCAAACGCGACGTAGACCAAATGCGACGTGGACCAAAGTTAGACGTGGCCCAAACATAATGCGATGTGGACCAAATGCGACGTGGGCCAAATGCGACGTGGTCCAAACGGGACGTGGTCCAAACGAGACGTGGACTAAATTTAGGTAACACATATATACAGTAACAACCTACTGAAGACGACCGCCGCCCTTTAAGCCGGACCTCACGCTGTGTCGGACATCCTCTTAAAGGCTATTAGCCGGATAGGCGAACATCTCGATCAACATGATCAAAAGGAGATGAGTGTCGGATTTGACACTTTCGTCAAGGCACCCCGTCCACACACAGCAAGAAGTCAAGTGTGCTTCACGTTATACATTCTGACACTTTCCCCTTTGTCATGTGTGTCGTTTCCCTCCCCTCTCTATTCGTGCCTTATTCCCTTCTATTTTCTCTTTCATCATTATTTTGTGTTTCCTTAAAGGGATCCAGTAGCTATGATGTCAAATAAAAAAAAACTCACAAAATGTTAATAATTAAAAAGGTGTGATTTATTATCTGAATTATGTATCCACTGAGCAGTGATGTATGGAAATGTAATATGTTAAATCAAGGAGTTATAACTAGTAACTCATTGGCATGGCCGAGTAATGAGCGAGAACGCACAGTGTTATTTGCTTCCTCATCGTCATAAGATCGTACACATTTGAAATCCCCGGGATCGTTTCAAATTAAATAATTAATAACTCAGTTACAAAGATAAAATGTTGACAAACCAAACTTGGTTTATTCATACACAACAATGTATGAAATAACTACTATAGATACAAGTGAGTTAAGTCTATTCAGACAAAGTTGCCGCTAGATCTCTTTAACTCTTAATTCTTTATTCTCTCCTTACATTAATTTTCACTTCTCTTTAATCTTTTCTACTACTACTTTTCAGTACCACGCCTTTATATTCACGCCCCCTTCATCACATTATGTTAGCAGTAACGGAGAATTGACATTAATTGAAGTGGTTCGGAATGAGTTGGCTTATATAGATTTTTGATCTCGATCGGTTTTCATCCCATCAATGTGCGACTGTTACACCGTGGGGTAATGAAAATGAAACATGGTGTGTTCGTATATATACATTCAAATATTCCTGGGTTACAGACTGTGTATCTCTAAAAAAAAACAAGCTTTACTCGTTATCTTCATATATAATGCGGATGACACGACACCTGTTTCGGTGACAATTTCTCCGACCGTTTACCGCTTAAATGAAAGTGATTGTTAAGGGTTACGTTTGTAATTAGGATTATGGTTGGGAAATTCGTAAAGTGTAGATAATACTGATGATATCAAATAATTATTAGCACGACAAACCCGATACCCACCCCTATATCCTCGATCCACCCACCCCAACAAAAAAAAAAGTAATTACAAACGAAATTAAACTTACTCTTTAAGACAGTTTTCCCGAAAACGGATGTGTCCCGATCCGGCGTGCTGCAGTTCCACCTATTGTTAATGAACTGGTGTTGGCACTCCGTCACGCCCTGTTTGGCGCCCACGGATATACTGAGCATGATGTCCGGATAGTCCCGACACAATTCCCGCTGCTTGCTCACCAGTCCCGGGATGTTGTCGCACAGGATCCGGGTCCCGACGGCACTCAGTTGACTGATGAACCTATAGTAACACGTGTGAAATTGGTATAATGATAATGAGACAGAGGGGAGGGAGCAGTATGATAACTATAAATGAGCATGATGTCCCGATAGTCCCGACACAGTTCCCGCTGCTTGCTCACCAGTCCCGGGATTTTGTTGCACGGGATCTGAGTCCCGATGGCACTCAGTTGGCTGATGAACCTACATGTAAATTTAAAAGTGTGAAACGGTTATAATAAATGAGAACGAGCAGGATGATGACACCAATATGAATGATAAATGAAAACAATAATTACTATTATATACTGCAGATATTATACGGATATATTGATTTGATTTATTTATACCAAAAAGATTAATAAACAGTAGCAAATTACAATTAACACATATTTTAACCCAAGGCGAAATAATAGGTCTATCTTTGGTTGTCGGACGAAAATTATAATGAGCAACTAAATAATGTGTAATGATATACTTCGAACACAATCTGTATTTCATGTTATCTATTCATTATCAAGATACGTATCAGATATTAAGCTACCGTACATGTATACAGCTATAAATGTACATGATCTCGAAACATTTCAATGACATATAGAGCATAACAGAATATGTAATGATGTGTGTGTGGGGGGGGGGGGGGGGGGGGAGATGCTTGTGAGTGGCTTCTATATATAAACAAGAAGATTGCCTCTTGATGTAAACAGTTCCGCGAAGATGTCGTTCGGTGTTTGGACGAACAGAAATGAGACGTGAACGGTTTGTCATCAGACAGTCAGAATACATGCAGAGAAGTTGCCGCTATATACATGTATATCTGTATGGTCGAAGCTGTGCCAAGTTGCTAGATATTAGCACCGGGCCAAGCAGACTTTTCAGCAACAATCTCAGCTGTATAGATCCATATTTCCTTTCTCTCCCAAATATAAATACATATATATATATATATATATGTACACACATATAAGTTTAAACGTAAGCCACGACGTAATTGTTTGGAGGGAAAGTTATAGAGTAAGAGTTAGGTTTAGGATGATAGTGAGTAAGGGTTTATGAGAACATATTTCTAGCAATGACCATAATGGAGTAACATGAAGAATTAACAACGATCATGAATATGTCTGAAATTGGGTATTGGGTAATATATCTCAAACAATCCGTAAATATAATCAACTATATATATGAGTTAGATGTCCCTCCTTTTCCACCCACGCATATTCCTATATTCCTTTCTATATCTCTATCCAGATCCAAGGGGGTTGTGGCAACTCTACTCCAGGGGCTGAGGTCCCTTGCCCTAATATCATCAATATAAAAAAAAATAGCTTATCTTGCCCCCAAATAAGCCGATTTAGCCAAAGATTAAGCTGATTGTTTCCCCATAATGTAGTGGCATTCCCAACATATAATATGATATTGTTTCCAAAAAAAATATTTGGTGGCTGCAGACCCCTAGCCCCCTATATAGCCCCCCCCCCCCCCTTCCCCCTCCGTCGTATCCTATCCGGATACAAAGTGCAATGAACATTTAATTATTGACAATGCATTGCCCGACATCTCTACAGAAGAGATACGCTCAAACAGCTTTCACTCTCGGCGTGACGGCGTGACAAATATTATTCCAAGAAGGGTTTGTTTATTTCTGTACAGATATATCCATATCCTAGGCAATTATACTCTGCCTAGCTGTGAGTCCCTATCGGATAGTATATGTCTGCAATCCTGTCCTCTTTGCAAACGACCTTTCCGATAATGGGTGGAACTATAGTTACAGTAGTAATTGGTAGAGTTTCGTGATGTTTATGTAACACCGCTATCCACGTTTTTACAAATGATTATATAGCCTGCTTCTCTTGTTGTCTGGCCCATTAAAAGAATCATATTTTCGTCAACATAATATATAAATATGCCTCAATTTATAATGAATTCATGAGAGGGAGTAACTTGAAAACTGTAAGCGTCGAATCGTAGACAAACGAGGGGGTCCAATAATTTTGAAAAGGGCAATAATCGGGCAAAGCTCACCTTGAAGTCGGGTTATGTCATCTCCTTTTGGGACCGTAAACAAAAACAAAAAATTCAGGCATTGGAGAAAATCATTCGGGTAAATCATACCCTTTATCGAATTAATAAATCTCTCTTCCGTCACCATGGTCACAGGAAGGTAACAGGGGAAAGGGTGGCAAATGTCACGCCAATGGCCCTTCTGCATATTATCTATATCGTTATGATGAGTGCATCACCCAGGCCTCTTTATCACCATGGTCATGATGGTCGGCAAAGATGATCCTCGGACAAGATGTTTATTTATGGTGGCCGGAGAGAGCTGTATAATGTATGGTGTATCATGATAGGTTCAATGTGATTAAAGGGATCTAGTAACTTTGTTGACATGTGCAAAAGGTGATGAATGGTTGATGCAATTTATATTATTTTTATCTCATATATGTCCACAGGGTATTGTGTGAAAATTTCAAGTCAAATGGTCATTGCATGGCCAAGTAATGAGCGAAAATGCAAAGTGATAGTCACTAACTCAATGCACTCACTTTGTACACAGTAAGAAAAACTCCACCGGAGTTTTTCTTATCTGAATACTTCGATCGTACATATCTTTGTAACGAAAGGGAAATTTGACAAACCGAAACCTGTCCCCATGATTTTATTGGTAATACGAATATAACAAGGTATGAGGGAACCGCTAGAATTCTAATTTTATTTTGAGGATTTGGACAATGTTACTAAGTCCCTTTAAGGAAAGAGAAGAGGGAGATAGCAATATTATAGCATCATCGATGATTCTTTTGTAGGACAAAGTGAATGTGAACAAAATGGATCCCATAACACAATTCAAGTATAAGTAGATCAAGTTCAACATCAAGTTGACGAGTTTCAATGTGGGGTATTCGCAGAATATTTGCTTTCAAACAGCATGGTTTTAAACCAATTACTACTGCACAATGTGTCATTGCGAAAACA
This sequence comes from Echinarachnius parma, assembly GCA_037951105.1. Taxonomy (NCBI): domain Eukaryota; kingdom Metazoa; phylum Echinodermata; class Echinoidea; order Clypeasteroida; family Echinarachniidae; genus Echinarachnius; species Echinarachnius parma. The sequence continues at coordinate 96,000 of JBAMJV010004042.1, forward strand.
GAACAATAAAAATAAAGTTATTATTGATAATTATGTGTTTGCGTGTGTATTAGGTTTCTGTAAAAAATAAAAACGAACATGCCGAAAGTTCAACATTTTCAATGAGTGTTTCAAATACCTGATACTCTCTGGGTTTTTTTACAAATGGTATATAAACACCCTTTTTGCATCAATGGTTTGATCACGGTGCACACACAAAAACATACAATCGAGAGTCTATACATTACAGAGTTAATTGAAGTATCCCAATGCACGCCATACTACAAAACAAAAGGAGGGGGCTTGAAACAATAATAAGGCACACTGACATTATATTTACAGCGATAAATGCATTAAATGGCCCATCTGTGTAAACCATGCAGACCCCAAATCATGGTGGCGTAAATGCGGTTAATTATTGACCACAAATGACCCATCAGTACAGGTGGGTTAAACAAGAAACCACTAAATGACCAACGCAATGTATTGTCCTAAAAATAATGGAGTTAACGGTGAGAAAAACGAGATAAAAATCGAAGAGGACATAAAGCCCTTGGTTTAGATAGACAATATTCAGAGAAAAGAGGATTGTTTATCAGATGACTAGATAGTTGATGTGTCATCGGGATCTAGAGTGCCAATTTAAAGTGATCCTTTAACGTTGTCAAATACAACCAAAACTTCTTGGAGCTTCTTAATTTGTCTTGTATCGTGGTGTTTTGGCTTATGGTAACAGAAACAAAATAAGGGGTTTTGATTTTTCGAATGCCTCCTTAATTATGGAGATATTAATGACCGAATAGAAAAGCGCTCGGGAACGCTTTTTGATTGCAGCCAAAATCAATGGGCAGTAAAGGTGATACAATCTGATATAAATGTTCACTCTTTTACTATAGGTAATAGCCCGGTCACATTATCAACGGATTGCGTAAACGGACGTCAAACGGAGAGCTAAATTTGCCATCCGTTCGTCTCCGTTCGTATGCGTTTCTTGTCCGTTCCTTGGGTTGTTCTATATGCTTTGTACATAAGGCAATGGAGACGACTTTCATCACCGGATAATTTCATTTCGCACATTTTCTATTTGTTGATGGGCATTCGTTTCCGCTATCCGTTGATATCTGACCTGGCCATTTAACAGTGTTCTTTTTCTATGACACTATCAAACCTGATCCAGAAAAATCTTACAATGGATATCGGTATACGATTAAAGTCTCAAATATCATTTTCGGAAAAAAAGTTAATGAATCACTTTTATAATTATAGTCATATGTCCTGAAAATATTCTTCGACATCTTGGAACGGTATTGGAGAACTTTTATGCAGTGTTTTTTTTTGGTAAAGGGGTTGGAGAGACTGTATAAAAAGGACATAACAAAATTATAGTCAATCATTAAAGGGATCTAGTAACTTTGTTGGCAAGTGCAAAAAACCGGTTAATACAAATGTGTATAGGTGTGATTTGATATGACTTTGTCTAGAAAGAAATGTGTGGAAATTTCAAGTTTATTGGATGTCATTTGGCCGAGAAATGAGTGAAAATGCAAAGTGATATTCACTTATTCATTGCACCTACTTTGTACACGGCTGAAAAGGTCCCGTAGATAATTTCATATCCCGCAACACTTCAATCGTAAAATTAGTATCTTTTTAACGAAAGGGAAATTTGAAAAACCGAAACCTGTCCCATGTTTTTTATTGAGTATAACAAGGTATAAGGGAACCTCTAGAATTCCAATTGGATTTTGAGGATTTGGACAATGTTACTAAGTCCCTTTAATAGGAAGGGAAGGGGACAGCAATTCTAGTGGACATATTAAAGCCCCATCCCATTTACCATATACATTTATGTCACTGGAACCATCACATTTCAAGCACTACTTTCTCCATTTACCCTTTGCAGGTGCCATAAAGAAAGTTTCATATTCGTTTCTAATTTATAATTACATGATAATAAAAGTAATTATAGAGCACCGATTTAGTGATGTCACATTTTTTGTAAAAAAAAGTAATTATGTGGGGTTTTTTTAGCAGCATGTAATTTGAATCGGGCTTTTGGAAGCGGGCTGGTGCTGGACGATTACCTTCTTAGCAACCGCTAGTTTGCCTGACATTGTAAAAAAAACAAAAAAAAAACATTACCCATGGTAATGCATAGCTATTACGTCACACTAGGGTACGTTCAGACCATGATTATCCCTGTCATATATCAAACGGGGCCAATCCAGCACACGGCGTGTACATTTTATCCTCCATAGAGAGCATTCCAGCCAGGCTCCTCGTAGGCGCACGCACGTACAGTATTATACATGTAAAACGGATATATTAAGTCATATAACCTACTCACTGGATAAAATAAGACCTGAGTGAGTTGACAGGACGGTACATGCATGGGGTGTGCTCATCTATATATATCGATTAGTCGGTACTTTACAACGCTGATCCCGGTTAAGGCCCATCTATGCGTCAAAATCAATGCATTAGCGGGATAATTTTGTTTGGACACGATTCTTTCAGCCGATATCTAATCGATGGCGATGATCTTTACCCACGTTAATGGACAGCTCTTGACTTCATTCACGAGTCATATCGGCTGGTTATACATGCATGTGTGTATTATACGTGGGAGTCTGTGCATGGCCAACGGGTGGTAGGGAATATTGTAGATCTTCTACATGGGAATCTAACAAATTCACTGAAGACATTTTCCTGGACCACATTTCAATCCTCTTACTAAATCATAATTATAGAAATAATTTTAGGTAAATTATGGATGACATGAAAGCATGTGTTCCGAACCCTACAAATCGAATGACAAAAGGATAGAAAAGCTACATGTATATTGGCCTATAACGCATACCTACCGTACACCCCCCCCCCCCCCCTCCTGATTCATTCCCACAAAATGGAATAATACCGTCTGAAAGTTGAATTAATCAAAGTTGTAATATTTAAATTCCCAATATTTTATATACCGTAATACCATGATTTACCTCGGAATAGAACAATTACTGATCATGTCGCAATATAACATTCAATTATTATCATGATAGGTTCATGATTATATCAACTAGGTCTGTTTGATGGAAGGGTATAGCAGTTCAATATCTGGCAAGCCTGGATGGCACACGAATGACAGGTTCAAAATGATGCAAAAGACGAGTTGGTTTTTGTCTCAGCTTTCACCTTAATCCCTTATCCATCACACCCTACTCACGAAACAATGATAACAAAAATGGTAAGTGACAAGCCGAGATATGTTATTAAGTAGGGAGAAGAAAGAAGGGATAAATTCCAAGTTTTTGGCATTTTTTGTAAGTCTTTTCGACTTTTAAAGTATTAAGTTAGATTTCCAGGCCACTAAGCTCGTGATGTGCACGATACGTAAACAGAAGTGTTGGAAAATTCCAAAGACCACCTCTCATGTTCCCAGTAAAAGTTGGCAAAGAACCGACGAAAAAGGGGTCTCACTTTTACCAGAGATAGGTATAGGGGTAGTGAACCATCGCGTGATTGAATTCTTTCGACAAATATCGACCCTCCCCCTCCCTCTTTTACCCACTTTTCAAAAGAAAACGAAAAGCATTTTTGTTGCGCAAAGGCAAAGGCAAAGAAAGACAACTTGGTAACAAAATAAATAATAATGACAAGTTGTAATGGGATGACATTGGTGGAAAGCAGATGTTTTCACGTGTAGTTGAGAGAAGCTCGCCAAAAAATGGAGAGACAAAATAAACGTTTTTTTTCTGGCAAGTATGACCGAGTGTTGGTGCAAGGGATTATGCTGGCGGGGGTTGGATGGCATTGTGAGCCGGGGTGACACCGGGACAGTGCCGGGGCGGAGACCGCTTCGAGCCTCCAAGCCCTGGAGGTGTGAAAACTGGACTAAAGTGTCAAGAACGGATGGCCCCCGGTAGGCTGGTATAGTCTTGTTATAGTAGTGGGATTATTTCATGCTTCATTCAACTGGAAGACCCCGCTCCCACCGTGGAAATTGGGACCCCAGGAACCCCAGTTCCCAGATATACGTGTAATTTAGTATCTGCTTACACTAGTTAAATAATGATATTATACGTAATACAAGTCTAATTAATTCATCGCACCATACTAGATAACTAACATGAATTATTAACAAATCTCAAGCGTAGTCGGGTGTAGTCGAGGTTGTTGGGTGCCTAGCTGTGAACGCATAGGGGGCAACTCTGCACCCCTGGATATACTCACAGTCATGATAAAACTCGTGGAATCGCCTGTGTCATCCCAATATGGGTTATCGGGACTCATGCAAAGATATATATTTTATCTAGTTAACGTAAAACAAGCATCCAAAACAAGCACTCACCAAACCTTTATCAAATCTTTAATACGTTAGCTTTAATTAACCAAATCATGTGGAGCTAACCCTCTCAATCTGTCATGTTGGGTGGAAGATTTAACTATTTGCATTAGTACGACCACCCAAAAGTTTTCTGTATATGTTTGAGTTTCCTAGCTAACTCACGGTCTGACTGAGGGAGACACCTCAAGATAATTCAGTGCAAGTTAAGAAGTTGCTTTTTAGAAAACAACATAAGCCTGTCTACATCATTTACCTTGGGTCTAACTCGACACCCAAAATGCAGCATTGTCTAAATCGGCTTTCGTGTGTATGGTGTGAGAGGGGGTCCAATGGACTGACTATAGGCTATGGAAGGGAGTACCAATAATCACCAAAACACCAGCCAGGACCAAAGACTCTGATACCAATGCCTGGTCTTTGATATCACGTTTCTCTGGAACTGTGTCACTGTGTACGTTATGGATTACGGGGATATGATACCACCTTGGCGCGACTAGATTGTGAAAACTTATTCGCACTTTTGTCCCCCGGAATATGAAAACATGTTAGCACTTCCCTGCGGCATTCTTGGCACCTCGCATCCGCTCGATTAGGCGCAAGATATGCATTTATTTAAGGATTATATCAGAGTGAACGTCTGCATGGTCTGTAGGATAAATTGATTTTGTTTTCTCTGTCTGTTAAATCGTTAAATTATTCAATAAAATTATTTCGCCTTGAACTGCACACAGTGTATTTAACTGCATGACAAAGAATTCAATTTTAAAATTATTAACATTTCAAAGAATTTTACCATGGTGATAACTAATATTTTCTTGTGGCATATGTATGTTTAAACGGTGTCATTTTAAGTTTTACTTTATCAGAAATCATAATTGCAATTACACAATATGTAATCGTGCTCTGATATGGTTAATAATAGACGAATGTAATCAATCCTGTCGTAACAGATTCAGTCATAAAATTAACTAATTTCTTGAAATATGTAATTAATTTTTAAAATTGTAATGACCAATTATTATAAACCATGATTATACACAATAATATTGGTAAAATATGTTTCAAACTAAATTCCTACATAATTAATTCAAACATATAGGGAAACTGACCAAGAATATATTGTGATTAAAAGTGAGCAAAGAAAAATGGGATTCCAACGGGATTCGAACCCGAGACCTCCGGATTGCTAGACCGGTGCTCTACCGACTGAGCTATAGAAAATCCTACGACGGCTCACTTTTAATCACAATAAATTCCTACATTTGTTCTTCTGTATAATGCAATCTAATAACATTTTATCTATACAAAAAAAAACATAATCAATATTGTTTCAGACATGTTGGGAGAGCATTTATTTCTTGAAATGCATTCAACAGACTTGAAATCATGCGTGTATTGCAAAAATAGATTTATGAAATTAGTGTTATGTCTTGAAAGGAAATATAGTAAAGGGTTCAGGAAAGGATTGAGGAAAATGAAAAGAGTCAGATATATACTGAAAAGAAATGAATTCCTCTTGAAAACCATCCGTATCCATGACATGCATGATGGATAAGAACAAGTGTTTTACTCCTGATTAATTAAAGTAAACAAACACACAAATAAAAAAAAACAATCAATATAATTAACAAACAAACATACATACATACAAACAAAATAATCTTACCACCATGTTGCAACCACCTCCGACGGAGTGAGAAGAAGGAGAAGCAAGAATATGATGTTCAGAGATGAAATTCTATTCGGTTTTCTCATCTTGAGCATTTTTTTCTCATCAGCTGGAGTAAAAAAATTCCAAAATACACCCACTTATTCCAGCTAGATAATCACCCCCACTTTCCTTGGGCGCCCAGTCCGCTAGCCTCGGCTACCAAAATGCTGCCAGCTGATATCTTGTAAGGCCAGTCGAAGGTGGGTGATTAGTTATTAGTCGGTTTGACATAAGTTTACCTCGATGAGTACAGATCCAAAATATATATGTTCCAGACATGAGTTGGTTTATAAAATTAGACCCTGTTATACGAACTATTTGGTGAATATTATCAGATGAGTCAGAGAATTACAATCATATTCCGTCCGCCGGGTGTTTCTAAACATAACACCGGAACGAAACTGTTGTATTCCTGCTCCCAGATGATTAAGAGATGTTCTTCCGGGAATGTATTTGTTTATTTATATAAATAAATAAAATTATATTGAAATGGCAAATGTGTTCGTCATCATGTCCGTAGCAAACGGCGTGCTTTTTATGTGAGATGTTTAAGAAACTGCAGCGGAAAAAGTTATCATCGAATATTTATCGCAAGGCAAGGTTTTTATAAGGAATCGACTTTCTGGAGGTTCAAATAATTATCAGCGGTCTCTGCTCCGGTTCGCGATGCTCAGTCCGTGACTTCTCTTCGCCACTTCTCTCCCGGGTTTTCCGATCCCTCTCTCGACACACTCGTGTGTGTTTTGATCACCATTGTCATCATCCCTATTCTCTCTTTTCTGGTATTAGCGCCCGGAATCCCCGCAATCTGATTGGACGCCTGCTGGGATCAACGCGATCAAAGCGACCCGCCACGGGTCCGCGGCGTTCAATACACATTACACTACAGATATAGCCCGCTTCGTTCATCCACCCTTGCCCAAAGACCCATCACAAACCTGCTGCAGCAGTCTTTTTACAGTCCCCATACACCGGCGCACAAAAGAGCTTGCAACACCACCTCAATAGCGGATTCAATTTGCGGTGGCGAAAAGTTTTAAGTTTGTGAAGACACTGAAGAGAGGGAAAAGTAATTCTACTCTTACCTCCGTACGGTCCATACCTCCCTTTTCTTGTCTAAAATCTTGTCCTGAAAGGAACTAACCAACGTCGTCACCTTCTAAAGCAGCCGCCTTCTTAGCTTTTTAGTTAATGTATATTGCCCCCTTTTTTGTGTGTGTATCAAAAGAAATAAACGAATAGAATTGCAAGCGTGAATTTTGTTTATTCGCATTCGGGGGGAAAATGCGTAAAAAAGTAGAAGCGATTTGTCAAGCAAAACTGAACAAATTAGCTAGCTGTTGGTATACAAGAGAAAATAAGTAATGCGGTTTTTGAGAGAATTATTCCATTACGATGATTTGATTCTTAAAGCATTTTCAGTTCGTTTGTGAAGGTACAAAACGACATTTCACTTCGGGTTTAGAGTGGTTTTTATTATGGCTTAAGAAAATATATCCTTTTGAGGTATTGTTCATGAACTAATTACAATAACCACCACAAACACCGGAACTAAAATGCAAGAAAATATAGGTTAATGTCGGCAATCATTTGTGTTTTATGTTATTAACCGCAGGTTCATTGAGCAAAAGTGGAAATAATATAATTACTTACAATTGGTTTCTGAACGTGATGACTAAAGCTCAAAGTCCAGAATAAAGTAATAAAAAAGACGTCGTAATCATGAAAATGACAATCACTAGAAAACGTCTGCACTGTTTGTTTGTTTTTTGTATTGTTGGTTATGTATAATGTGTGTTTGTTTGTTAATAAAGTATCTGGCTTCGCTCAGCCTTGTGGCTGATTTTCAGCAAATTCGCATAAAATACACACAATAAAAATTCAATCAAAAACCCTCATAAAATAATGTATAAACAAATAACAAAAACTCATATACTCCTCAAAACAAGTGGAATAAATAGGAGAATCCGGTAGATATTTGTAGAGCCTGCATGTTTGAGTTTGTAAACTTAATTAGAGGGTGCGTTTAAATGCTGTAAGACTTTTCTAGGCTGCAATCGGCGCTTTGAATTGTGTTACAGACTATTTATCAACAAATTTAGCCTGGACTCTGGACTACATAAAGATCAATTATTTATAAGCACAACTTCCACATATTTTAGCTGCATCACAATACCAATACAATCTCAAACAAAATGTGATAATGTGCCAAATGTTTAAAGGGATAGTTGAGTTTTGGTAGAGAGGGCGCTACACAAAATAATTTTTTCGTGAGATAATGAAAAAATGAGTGTCAAATTTGATAGAGCATACAATTTTAATGGCAGAATAAACTTTATTTGATCAAAATCGGTTCAGAAACGGCTGAAATATCCATAAACATAACCATTTGTAATAAATGTGGGGCCCCACAAGTATTCGATAATTTTGAACCAGCCGTCAAAATTCGTTTTAAAATGCTTCCTCTTTTCAACAAATGTCAAAAGAGGTTTTTAGATAGTTGTTGATTATCTCTCTATCTAATCACTATATCAACAAAACATCACATGCACAATATTTTATTTTAAATGGTTTAAACAAATGCGTTTTTTGGAAGCGCCCTCTTTAGTTTAAACAGCTCTTTTTGAATGATAACATGCTTTTTACTTGGTCATTTGTAATTTTTTAATTCCTTTCGAGCATGGTGGAGGTATATTAGTTTGTAATGTAATGCAGTGGCGGATCTACGGGGGTTTTAGGGGGTTTAACCCCCCCCCCCCCCCCCCCACCCTTGGGCTGCCAAGTGAAAATGTGATGTGGAAAACATCACTTACGGGGGTTCAAAATAGCAAAAAAAATCGCCGCTTCGCGGCTCGTGGGTCAACCCCCCCCCCCCCCTTAGCAAAAAATACATCACTTACGGGGGTTCAAAATAGCAAAAAAAATCGCCGCTTCTCGGCTCGTGGACGATGCTCCGCATCGTCATTGGGTCAACCCCCCCCCCCCCCCCCCTTAGCAAAAAGCTAGATCCGCCCCTGTAATGGAGCAGGTTTTGGTTACTAAAATTCAGTTTGACTAAAACTGTACTCTCTCTACCAGAACTAAACTATCCCTTTAATAAGAATGAATTTAGTTTCATATTGAATTGTGATGGATACAAAAAGTACAAAAGTTCCATGCATATTCATCATGTTCATATTGAAAACAGGATCATTTCGTTTTATACATGTCAGTGTTTAGTTATTTTGGGGTGTGGATACGATACGGGTTAAGAAGTAGGTTACGTCTTAATTAATAAAGACAACAATTTCGGCAATATATATACCTAAAAGTATCTAATAACTTTGTTGACTCGTGCAAACAGTGATGAATGGTTGATCAAAGGTGTACTTTTGTGATCTGATATGTCCACAAAGTGATGTTTCAAACTTTCATGTTAAATGGATGTTATATGGCCGATTACAAGCACTGCTTTTTAGTGGACCCCTCTTGTTTCCAATATGTATACCTTAATCTTTGTAAATGATTATAATTGATTTGAAATGTTTTGTTGGAAACAAATACAATTGAAATTGAAATTGAAATTGAGTATTATGAGCAAAAACGCGAAGTGGTATTTTCTAACTCGTTGCGCTGACTTGTACACATTTTATCCAGTGGATAGTAACAATCTGAACACTTCAATCGTGAATATCTTTCTAACGGAAGGGAAATTCTAAAAACCAGAACCTGTTCCATGCTTATATTGACAATACGAATACAACAAGGTATGAGAGAGCCATTAAACTTCTAACTAAGTTTTGTGGATTTTTAGTAATTAACATAACATTTTACACAGAATTGTTACGTCAACATTTCTTCAAGGATTTCACGAAGATTTCGTTGCTCATGATTTAAAGGAGTTTATATCGATTATTTTGTATCGATTGATGTTTCCAGTTGGTATTTTAGAGATAATTTGGCAAATGTCTGCCTCACTGATTGCCGGATATATAGGTTACCTATAAATCGCCAACATATCGATTTGTATGAGTATCTTGGTTTTAACTGCAATTTCTTCGATGTAAGATGAGCCGTTCTTTCGCCTCCGCCTATGATATGTTGGCGGAATGGTTGTACACATATAAGAGCTGGAGATACCACTTGGAAACATTGAAGACTTATTTACCATGTTTTCGTCGATGCATGTTGTTTAAAAGTCTTTTCTCTTGTGTATAGCATGATCAAGCAACAACGCAACCGCTTAAGTCCCCAAGACCAATGTCAATGATTGATAGATTTGGTCAGGTGAGCAAGCTGGCATTCTCAAATTAAGTTAACAAAGTTACGGTCACTGCGTTTTATGACGCGTTTTTTAAAGGGATAAAGTGTCAATGGTATTCTATAGCTCCAACATGACCAAGGGTACACTGATTACTAAAGTGTGAGGTCGTAGGAACAAGGGGCTTAGTAACTCCCTTTGGTTGACCGGCGTACATTACACCACCCTATATTATGAAGAGTTTATTTCCAAAAGGCGCCAACTCCAACTTTAGAGAAATTCGTGATTATTTTGTCCGACATTGACTCTAGAAACACTAAAATGGAATGCGTCATACTTAATTTGTGTCGTAAAGTTTGATATATATCTTGCTACCGACTATTTTGCACTTGTTTTATTAAATTAATTTATATAGGAAATGTATTTAGCACCTTATAAGTCTTTTTGGTTGCTTGTCTTTTTCCCCTCTCCAAATCTTTTGCAAAAAAAAAAAAGGGATCCGGAGTCGGTCAAACATCAAAGTATCTACTTAACCTCCGTGCCGGCGGCATTTCAAACCACAAGACCAAGACTAAAGTGTTGGGCTTGGGCTTGAAAGCCACGGTTTAATACGGTAGCCCTCGCTTGGTCTGGACAATGCAACTCGGAGGGTCCCACAAAGCTGTTAAGAGGTCCAATCCGTAAAACCGAATGGCACTGTGTGTTTCACCCCAGAAAGCCAATTCAATCGAAGAGGATGCTTCACTTATAATAGGTGTAATTGGTTTACGCGCCTTTGAGTTTGAGGGATAAGAAAGTGTTTGGTCTTAAATTAGACAAAATGACACTCGTTAATCCACTTACGCTAAGAAAATTGGTTCAGTCAATTCTGATGAGGCATCACAAGGATTAGAACGAGGAAAAGGGGGTACGATATTTGCTCCGATGAGGCTGTGACAATTGCTCCGAGGAGTATCGCCACGTTTGTATAGATAAAATGAACGTTATAGGACTGAACATTAAGGTTTAGCATTACGATTAAGATTATGACTAGTTATAGAGTAAAGTGTAGGTGAAGCACTACGAGTAGGACAATTAGGACAAGTGTTATTGTTGTTGTATTGGGATTATAAATCCCTGTTGGTTTATTATAAGAAGTCAATAGTGGAACAACCGTCACTGACTCGAGCCAAGGCTCGAGCAAATATCATGGGCCAAAGAACATGAAGAAAGCTATACCCGTCTTCCATGTCATGGAATACTCTCTTTCAAGCATATTGAAAAGGAGAAACAAATTGGTGTCTGGTTTGACAAGGGACCTCTGGATTACTGGACCAGCAATCTACCAGAATCCGAGTTGGTGTCCCAAATAGCCCTTTGATGGTTTGCTCTTTGCTCTTTGATATAGTTGTGAATGTTTATAATTAATTTATATTAGTCTATTTTTGTTCTCGTTGGTCACTTATATTCTTTATTCAATTTTCATTCAGAGTTGTTTTACATCTTACTTAGAAGAGCCTATCAAACAGTAATTCGACGTATTAAAAATGTTCCTTTAAATTTGTAATTGATCTGTATGAAGTAATATAGTAATGGCATTCGAATGGTTTTGTGATATCGATATGAAAAATGTTTAAAACGATATTTGTTTTTGTATCATTTCTTATGGAGGGCGTATGCAGACTAAGTTAAACACATTCTACTCCCAACAAATTCATGTGTAAAGCTTGAATTAAACATCGTAAACATTGCTTTTATACTTGTAAAGGTATGAATAAAAATATAATGACTGTAACAGTCAGGTCATCGCAATAAACATATTTCAGAAAAGTATATCAATAAAATAAAATAAATGAACTTAAAAGGAAAATGTGCTTATCATTATGAAAACATGTACTGGCTGATGCATAACAAAAATGCACTGTTGAAACAAAATTCCCATTTTATATTATTCTTTTCGTGCTTTCACTAATTTATAAAGGGTATGATGTATTGAGAGTATCGTGACAGATTTCGGCGATGTTCTACCAACCTCTAAATCGACATCTGCCAGTCTGCGTCAGCTAAATCTCCTCCCGCCGCCTGTGGCGTCTGGATTCAACCAAAAAGGGGGAATAAGTTTTGTAAATACGGAAGGATCATTTCAGGTGAAATCAAACCGAATCGGTGCCCTCTAGGACGAGTATATACATGGAATAAAAGATATCGATGTCATATTTTGCGCCCTCCCCCTTTCCCTCTCGACCCTCTGTCAGTTCATCCTTATTATTTTTCGTTTTGAACCAAAAAAAATAAGGACAAAAAGTCGGGCTAGGGGTGAAATGTTGTCTCTATTTTAGCAGGAAAACTGACAAAACAGAACGCGGATTTCGTCTCCCCGTCACCTACTTTCTCGCTTCACGTCGGACTTTGACTTTTCGGTGACCGAATTTTGTGGGGGGTGTTTCGTAAAGATCCCATGATGAACTTAACTCTAAGTTGGACTTTAAAATTATGGAAAGCCATTTGTAGCCTTGGAATAAAATACATTCAAAAGCCAAAATGCAAGTATTTTAGACTTTTCATGAATTTTACATCAATAAACATGAAATCTCCTTAATAATAGAAAATATCAATGATTTGAATCAACATTTTATGGCTTTTAAAAGAACTTTTAAAAAATCAACGAAACTAACGGCTTTCCATAATTTTTAAGTCCAACTTAGAGTTAAGTTCAACTTAGGTTCTTTGTGAAAACACCCCAGGAGTAATAATTGTAACCGAGGGATCAGAGTGACGAGAGCTATGGTGTAATTTGTTGAAATTTGCGCACGAGGCTTGTATGCCAATATTCGAGCAGAGAGCATAATCATGATTTTGGGGCTGCGAGGGTTGTGTTTGTCGCGTGGAAAAAGAGGAGAATCGGAAGAATGACAGTAGGGAAAAGCCAACCTCTTGTTCGTTTTTTTAAAACTAAATTTCATGTGGCCCCTTTGTTAGTTAGTTTGTTTGTTTTACTCCATTTCATGTGGTCCCCAATAGAAAGAAAGAAAGCAATAAAGAAATACATATTCCCATGGGCCCAATACAAATTGTGCCACGAGTTACACACTGCCCCCTCTCAGTGCCTCACCCTTGTGTGTGGTGTCCCCCGTATAGATGATTATAGGCATTCATATAATTCGATCGGTGACCCTAGGTACGCCCAAAAGTGGGGGAACATTGCGAAGGAGCGAAGCGACCGAGCGCTGAAGGTTTAGGGAGGGGATGTACCCCGCCCACTGGATAGGGAGCTTTTGCATTTTGGGGCTTGAAATTGTGCGATATGGTGCATACCTGAGACAGAAATTTCGCGTGATATGATACTTATATGATACTTATTATGAACAAAAGCCCTCCACTTTCAAATGTGTGTGTGTAGGGGGGAGGGGGGAATGTTCGCCCCCCGTCCCCGGCCTGCTGACGCCCATAAGTACGCCACATGAAACGAGCTAACTGTAGTTAGTTGTAGAGTCTGTATAGTTTTAGTGAACACTTGGGCTTGTCATAATGGAGCAACCTGTCATTATTATCACCATGTCAATTACCACACTATTTGGCATGTTAGCATATCGATAAACCGGTAAGCATAAACCAAAAAAAAATCCGCACAAAACAAACATTAATCACTTGTATTAATTATATTAATTACAAATTAATTACAAATTAAAGAGAACTAGTAACTTTGTTGACATGTGCAAAAAGTAATAAGTGGTTGATACAATGTGTATTGTTGTTATCTGATATATCCCCTGGGTGTTGTGTGAAAATTTCAAGTTAAATGGACGTTATATGGCCGAGTAATGAGCAAAAATGCAAAGTGATATTCTCTAACTCATTGCACTCACTTTGTACACGGTTTTGGGGATCCATTGGATAATTTAACATCTGAATACTTCAATCGTAAATATCTTTTTAACGAAAGGGAAATTTGAAAAACCGAAACCTGTCCCATGCTTTTATTGTTAATACGAATACAACAAGGTATGACGGATCCGCTAGAATTCTAATTGGATTTTGAGGATTTGGACAATGTTACTAAGTCCCTTTAATAACAAATGATTGCATTAATTAATTATTAGTTACATTAATTACATTAATTGCATTAATTACAAACATTAGTTACTTGTATTACTTGACTCATTTTCTATAGTTAGTGGCCTATAGGGCGTCTAGCCCATGCATAACCGGACGGTCCCGAAGTCGAGCCCCGGCCGGATGTTAACGCTAATACTTGAAAATTTGATTGCGAGTGTGTGTTCGATGACCAGGGTAATAATGTAAAGAACCTACAGATGATTCATAAAAGCAATTAGTTTTAATGATCGATGTTTGTAATGGTACCCGTGTCACTGCCTAGCTTTTAGCCAGGCGTTCGGTATTTTGATTCTAAATCGTCAAAGACCTTGAACATGACCTACTAGGTTCCCGTATGCAAGGGAATAATTAATTAATCACACGTCTGATAGACATGGGGCCTAAAAGGCTAATGAAATGGAAATACATGTAGTATCACTCAGAAGTGCCCGAGGTCACCTGAATGACTTTTACTTTGGAGTTTGAGGGGTGTTGGGGGGAATAAATCCGTACAAAAAAAGACGATGTACTAGTAAATGGAATTGATAAGCTGTAAGTGGCAACCTAATTATCCAATACTCTATAAAGCCACAGCATAATTAAACGTGAGAAAGTTCATGTGCGTGAAGACTATCACTCTTATCCCCATTTACCAGGTTTCGAAAATTGGGGATTAAAATATCGCTTACAGATCACAATGTCACTAATCCTTGAGTCATCCTTATAAAGGCTTTGCGTCTAATTCACACCAGTGTACTTGGTACATAGAAGACACAGGGGAACAAAAGAACAGGAACCAATTTATTCTATTACCAGTAGCGCTGATCCGTGGACGCTATATAAGACCCACCGCTAGGCATAATAAAGCGCACAAGGGTAATCTTCAATTAAGAGATGAACTTCGGGCGGCTTCTTTACACATCTTTTGTGACGGGATTAGGTCTAAATAAAGAGATAGTAATACAAAAAACAAAATAATGAGGTGTCCGAATCAGCGAGGGTTGTACATGTATATAATCTATGCCAAGCGTGATATAAGAAGTGTTCTGGTCTAGCGGTCCGAGCTCCGGTCTTCGAAAACAAATGGACCTAGGCCGTGTCTCTTGGACGGTGACGATAAATTGCGGTTCCAAACAAAATATTGATCGAGCCGGTCTGTAAAATAATTGCACTAACTAACCAATCCGGAACCTGGATTGGCTAATTGCTTTACACACTCTCTGGAATGAACTGTCTTTGATGTATTGAGTAAAGAGGAGAAAATTGGGATAACATAGAATGATTAACCAATAATTACAAATTTAACTTTAATTCTAATCTTCCTTGGGTAATGAATAGTTAAAATGTGATCTATTATATAAATAAAATTAAAAGTTTAACGAGTCAATAATAAATGTCTTTTTGTTCGATTATTTACATTGTTTTAGTAATTTATGTTTGTTTGTATATTGTGTAAATGTGAAATGTGGATAATAGTACATGTATGAAATATAATGGTAGATAGCACATACGATACTTTATTACAAAATGTGTTATGCAAATTTGCATCACCATCACCATCATCATCATCATCATCATCATCACCACCATCATCATCATTATCACCACCATCACCATCTTCATCACCATCATCATCATCATCATCATCATCATCATCACCACTATCATCCTCACCATCTTCATCATCATCATCATCACCACCATCACCATCATTATGATAGAGAAACTACCCAGTCCTGGACACATCGATGATCATGATGATGGAATTTTCTTTTCTTTGTAAATTGCAAAAAGTAAGAAAATTTATATAATGCCAAGACACAGGAAGGTATGTACTAATTTTGTGTACTTTGTAACCATAAATGTTAAACACAGTATTTTAAATTGAAATAAAGCATGTGGCCAGTGCATGCAGCAGCTAGATCAGAGCATCTGGGCTAGACACTGATCAGAGCCATAGTCTAGCGCCACCTAGTGGCAAATGCATGTGCATGACACTTTCAAGAAAAAGTTTACCGTACTCCGGTGCGTTGTACCTCTCGTTATAAATTATACAGAGTGGCCCCCAAAAACGGAACGGGGCACTTCCCAAAATAAAGTAACAACATGATTATGTCCATCGGATAGGGTGTCTTTTCCAATGAAATACGATACCAAGAACAGTTATTTTGGTCGCGTAGTTTTTGTTTTATGGCGCTGTGAGTGACACCTTGTCAGATTCCAATTTTTGTAAATTTTTACCGATTGAGTGCATGATAAATCACACTTCCTGCCCGTCATAGCATCAAACAACGAGCAATACGCGCGCTATTGTTAGTGTGCATTCAGCTGTGTGCCGAGAGAATGGGCATATTTGTTCGATGCTATGACGGGCAGGAAGTGCGATTTATCAAGCACTGACTTGGTAAAAATTGAATATGGGAACCTGACATGGTGTCACTCACAGCGCCCTAAAACAAAAACTACACGACCAAAATGACTGTTCGTGGTATCGTTTTTTCATTGGAAAAGACACCCTGGCCGATGGACATACATGTAATTATTTTGTTACTATATTTTGGGAAGTGCCCTGTTCCGTTTTTTAGGGCCACCCTGTATATTAATCCGATTTGTTACAACGGCGATCATACATTTTAAAGGCATTAATGGGATCTAGTACACATGTGCAAAAAAGGGTTGGTAAATCGAGTATTTTTCTGAATCAGATCTCATATGTCCACTGAGGGATACAAAATTCCAAGGTGTCGAGATAGTATAGTTTTGGTCAAACTGAATTTTAGTAACCAAAACCTGCACAATAACATTGCAAACTAATAGTCTCCACCATGCTCGAAAGGTATAAACAATTACAAACGACTAAGTAAAAAGCCTGTTATCATTCAAAAAGAGCTGTTCTATTCACAAGAGGGCGCTCTCCAAAAAACGCATTGGTTTCCACCATTTAAACAAAAAGTGATTGTTTTTTTTTTTTTTTTTTTTTTTGAATAATGATTAGTAAATGGAGAGATCATCAACAACTATTTAAAAATACAAACTTTCTAAAATCATCAAATAAATGTGAGATCCCACATTTATTATGATCGGATATATTTATTGATATTTCAGCTGTTTCTGAACCGATTTTGATCTGTCGTTAAAATTGTATGCCCTTTGAAATTTGACACTCAGTTTTTCATCACCTCACAAAAAAATTATTTCTTGAAGCGCCCTCTATACCAAAACTCAACTATCCCTTTAAAATATCCAATAGAGATTTTCTAATCCAAACAATTCAATCACGCACATCTTTAAAACAAAAGAGAAATTTTGGAAAACCAAACCTGTTCCATGCTTCTATTGGTAATACAAATACAATGAGGTATGTGAGAACCACAAGAGATCTAAGTAAATGTTGTGGATTTTGACAATGTTACTAGATTCCTTTAAGTTTCAGTAAACAGTGCATAACATGGCAATACTCAGAGAAATTGTCAAAGAAGCAACCCAACACTGTGTCGCCTTCCTCACAATACAACACACACAGTCCACTATCTAAACACATACAAAATTATAGCCAAATACAATACAGTGAAACCTCATTATAACGAGCACCTTAGGGTCCAGTGAATTTACCTCGTTAAACCAGATATCTTGTTGTATCAGGGCTTAAAAACAATTACCTTGAACCTGGATCTGGACCTGTGAAATAACCTCGCTAGATCAGGCATCTTGTAAAACAGAGCTGGCTATAAAGAGGCTCCACTGTATTGCCAACAGCCAAAAAAGAGATGATAAACAATGTTGTAAGAGATGGTGTCCATTTATTGCCCAATGTAATTTGTAATCCATTACCATTATCTAATTTAGTAAAGTAGATACATTAGTTATTTGAAAACGTTTGCATATCTAAAAAGAGAAGGCAACATAAATTTGTTTGAAGATTTCAAATCTATACAAATTAAACTAAACGCAGACTTACTCCCAAGAACAATGAAAAAAATCAACAATAAAAAGGAAAGAAATATGATATAACATGCAGAGTTTTTTTTTCAACGGAAACATGATTTTACAAGTTACAATGAGCTAATTTGCTACATTATTCAGTCATTCAAACCTTCCCCAAATTACAATTGTGTAATTTTTTAGAAAATAAAGTAAACAAACTCCAAAATAACCGCTAGATAAGAATTCGTGTCTGTATTAAAAAAAAAAAATTATGCTTATCAAGGATAAAGTTTTGATGTTCCCTACAAAGTTATAAAGTTCCATTAGAAAATTTACAATGGTGTCTAATAAAGCATGTCTAGTAGCAAAAAAAGTGTTAAGTAGAAAATCTTCTAGCCAGTTTGAACATAAAACAGTATTTTCTAAAACGACGGGTAATTTTAATACATGTAAATATCAATACACTCTGGGAAAATGTATCTATCTAATCAATCATGCAACATTTCATGTTGTATTAAAAAAAAAAAATTATGCTTATCAAGGATAAAGTTTTGATGTTCCCTACAAAGTTATAAAGTTCCATTAGAAAATTTACAATGGTGTCTAATAAAGCATGTCTAGTAGCAAAAAAAGTGTTAAGTAGAAAATCTTCTAGCCAGTTTGAACATAAAACAGTATTTTCTAAAACGACGGGTAATTTTAATACATGTAAATATCAATACACTCTGGGAAAATGTATCTATCTAATCAATCATGCAACATTTCATGTTGTACTACTTGGGTAATTCCTAATTACACCTAAATTTAATAACTGAAAAAGTGGTTATGCAAATTAATATTTCTAGCAGAGCGATACAAAAAAGTTCACCGGTTAAACTTGCGCTCAACAATGTGAAAATACTATTTTTTTACGTACTGATCACCCACCCGATACAAGGTAAATGTAATCTCTAGTTTTCAACCCATTACAAAATATATGCATCTAGTAAACTGGTATGCATACATTTACATGGTTTGTTGTATTTGCGCTTGCTGGAAAAAATGTGAAATCCGCAAACAAAACCACTTTTACAGTATGTCAAAAGAGATTTCTAATTAGACCAAAGTAAACAAAATAGAAAACAATAATTTATTGAAAGGAATGTTCCTACATCTATGTCTGGGCAGCTTTTTTTTCTTCATGATACTACGACTGTATAGACTTCTTGGCGCTGAATGCTGTATACCACACAAGTCCGGCGATGAGAGTCGCAATAATCTCCGTGCTAACCCAAGGGCCTTTGGAAACTCCCTGCAGATAAAAAAGAAGAAAAAAAGAAAGATATGAACATAAGATACGAGGCAAATTTACATGCTTAACTGATATTCCGGAATTCACTACAAACACAAATTGATAGATGCTATGTCTACATCTTGGCACTGAATGATGTATACCAGACATGTCCCTGCAAAGAAATGTGCGAGGCCAAGATACTCTGGCTTTCACTGCAAACACAAATGGGCTTTTGGAAACTCACAGCAGATGAAATGAAGAAGAAATATATCATATTTATTAGAAAAAAACATGTACATGCTACATATTATATTCAGACTTTCACTGCAAACAAAACATTGAGAGTTGCTATGTCTACGTCTTGGTGCTGAATGGTGCATACACGCCGGACATACATTATTCATCCGTTTTTGGAAACTCCCTCCATATCGCAGGAAGGAACAGGAGAGACAAATAAAAGAATAAAGGAAGGAATGCATTCTGATTCTGTTGTTCACAGCAAGCTATGACTGAGGACACTTCTTGGCGCTGAACGCTGCAATGAGTGTGCCTATCATTCTTTAGCTTTCCCCCGAGGGATGATGGATTTAAGATGCTCTACACGTTTCTTTTATCCCCCAGTGTATGCGCAGTATGTGCACATGTTCATATATGTATAAATACAGTAGTCACTGCTTTTGCAGAGCATTTTTTGATCCAATTAAATTAAGGAGATCCAATTAAATGGAGAACATTTTTGTTAAGAGATATAGGGATATATTTTGTCAAATCCTGTCACTGAACAGGAGAACCCCTTTAAATGATACCTCATGATGCAGAAACCACTGTTTGCAATTAGTGCTTATTCGAACCCTTATGTTAAAACCAAAAGAACAACATTTTGAATTAATACTTATTATGCCATAATAATAAATACAATGTAGAAGAAAGCCCTCAACAAAATTTACTTTAAAAAAAATTGTAATCAGAGTTACTGTATTCCAGCATGTGGTATTTCCTTGGTATAAATATCTAAGAAAGATCAAGCTTCCGAGGACAATTTATTGTTCTCCTCTTTTCACATTGTTTTTAATGGGCAAGTATATTTTGTCTGTTCGCCAAGTAAAATGTGAAAATTCACGATTCACTTGCCCGAACGGGATGGTAGAGATAAAGGTTAGTGTGGAGGCTTGGTATACTTACGGGATGTTCAACAGGGATGATCAGCAACGGCTTCACCTTGGTTTCTTCTCCGGCTCTCTGTGCCTGTATTAGAAAGAAGAAGAAGAAGAAAAAAAAACCCAGATGAATAATAATGCAAGATGCATGTTTCATATTCAGTTCTAAGATCTAACTATTATGGATATAGTACTTGACATTCACTCATAAAAGGTTACCAAAACCATTTCTTTATGGTACTCATTCATACCCAACGATGCCTGGTTACCAGTGCTGTAGTCGAGTCTGGACTCGATTCTGCTTTGGATGGTCTCCGGACTCGGACTCGAAGCAGAGTCCCAATGTAAAACAAATGGGAACATGCTATTTCATTGGGGACTCTGACTCTGAACATGTGGACTCGACTACAGCCCTGCAAACTATAATGGATATACTTTAGTACTTGACACTCATTCATAAAAGGTCAACACAACCATTCCTTACGGTATTTATACCCAAAGATGCCTGGTTACTCTGGTAGACTTACAGTTGAGGGGGCCCCTCAGATCTTGATTCACTTAATTTGTGAGACAGAGATCTTGTACAGAATATCCTCAGAAAGTTTAATTTTATACCTTCCATACTTTGTATTTGTTATAACGCAAAGTCAGTCCGGACATGGTATATATTTAGAATAAGACTGCCAAATATCTCTTTAATCCCTTGACTACGGGAACCAGGTGGGCTGTAAACAAAGTCTATGGGGATTTCAGAATCTCAAAGGGAATGGGTTAATATTATTCTATATTTTTTTGAGATTATGATGGAACATGACATAGTTCTTCCAGTCATAGTTCAGTATACAAAGAAAATTGTTATTTTGCAACAACACGCCAAATTAACAACGCAAAAAAAGTTTTTTTTTTCAGCATTTAATCAAGCCTCCACAATAACTCTTTTCTGTACTGGCCCATTCGGGCAAGTAAAATCATAAATTATGACATTTTACTTGCCCAATATAACATTTACTTGCCCTCTAACTTCTAGATGAGATTTACATGTATGAAATCGCATTGTTCTCTCTTAGTTGAACAATTTTTTAGTTGCCCAATCGGGCAAGCAAACAAGACAATTCATTAAAATTTACTTGCCCGACTCCAATTTTTACTTGCCCCGGGCAAGCGGGCAAGTGCTAGTGTCGTACACTGGTCTGTTCACCATATTCGTGTAGGCAATGGGATAATAAACTTTGAAATAAACTCTTTTCCTCACCTTCCTCAGAGCACTGAAGCCTTCCTCATCATAGATGCGAACCTCGTATGTTCCAGCGGGGGCCTTCTTATGCTCTGCCGTCCAGCTCACCTAAAGAACACGTATCAAAAGTGATAATTCAAAACTTTACCCTTTGATTACCAAATTAATTTGCAAGAATCCTCTTGACCAAAAAGCTCTTTAGACAAGTTTAAATTAATACAGTACCAAATTAATTTGCAAGAATCCTCTTGACCAAAAAGCTCTTTAGACAAGTTTAAATTAATACAGTAGCTAAATTCTCTTATTTATCGACAATAAATAGAAGCTTGGTAAGAAGTTAAGAATCTATACAATTCATTCCAAACTTATCTATTGTGAGCAAGAATCAATTGACTTTCTTTTTTTTATAAATAAGAGAGATAAGAACATTATTTTCTTTGCCTGAAATGTCTTTTTAACACAAAAACACAACGTAATTTCCCTACTCTCTACCAACAGGTGGACTTGTCCTCAATTTACCAATCCAGTTTCAAAAAATCTCAATGAATATTATCATTGACATTATATCAAGCTTTTTTCAAACATAAGGAGACTGACCAGAAATAATATATGAAAATGAGCAAAGAAAATTGGACTTTCCAGGAAGTCAAAGCCGAGACCTCCAGATTGCTACACCGTTACTCTACCAACGGAGCTAGAAAGCTTCTGTAATGGTAGTTTGTAAATACTCATGAATATAATATCAAGCCTCCACGCTAACTTTTTTCCTTATTGGCCCGTTCTGGCAAGCAAGCTCAAAACTTTACAAATTGTACTTGCCCGGACAGTAAGTTTACTTTCCCGCTTACTTCTAGATGAGATTGAAACCTATTAAGGAAATACATAATTCTCTCATAGTTGACCAATATTTTAGTTGCCTGTTTGGGCAACCAAACTAGTTCATTTATGATATTTTACTTGCCCAACATTAATATTTACTCGCCCTGGGTAATAGGGCAAATGCTAGTGTAAAGCCCTGATAAAGTTTCACAAAGATCCTAAGTTGATCTTAGCACTAAGATGGTCTTAAATATTATGGAAAGCCAATAGTGTCTTGAAACAGTTTTATAAAAGTTATGTTGAAATGCATAAAATGTTGATTCAAATCATATATATTTTCTAATTATCAAAGAGATTCATAATCTTCACATACAATTCATAAAATCTCTTTGATAATTAGAAAATATATATGATTTGAATCAACATTTTATGCATTTCAACATAACTTTTATATAACTGTTTCAAGACACTAATGGCTTTCCATAATAT
The DNA here is from genome assembly GCA_037951105.1 of Echinarachnius parma. NCBI lineage: Eukaryota > Metazoa > Echinodermata > Echinoidea > Clypeasteroida > Echinarachniidae > Echinarachnius > Echinarachnius parma. The sequence continues at coordinate 119,239 of JBAMJV010004042.1, forward strand.
TTAAGACCATCTTAGTGCTAAGATCAACTTAAGATCTCTGTGAAACACCCCCCTGTATATGTACCTGATACTGATTGTCTCCTGACCGGGACACAGGCAGTTGCTTTCCATTGACCTCAGCATTCAAAAAGAGATTCTGAATAAATGATGAGGAAAGTAAAAAAAAAAACAATTAGTACACCAGTATCTAAATTTTCAATCAGGTATATAATAATAATAATAACCAGAACGTCAATGACGTAGCGCTCATCCGGCATCTCGCAACATCAAATATCGCAAATTTCATGTGGTACACTTTTCAACTGGTCAAAAAATAAAAATGTGATGCCCTGGAAGGGACATAAAAATTAATTTAAAAAAAATTAGAGTGAAAAAAATATAAATTTGACGCCCCAGAAGGGACATTTTTTTTTTTTTTAAATTTAATAAAAAAAATAAAAATAAATAAATAAAAAAATAAAAAATAAAAAATAAATAATCAAAATAAATAAATAAATAAATAAATAAATAAATAAATAAATAAATAAAAAATTACCATAATTAATTAATGGAGAAAAATTTCAAAATTCTGTGTAGAAGTTTAGTGTACCAAAGTTAGCTCTACCAGATAAAGCAAACCAAATCAAAATCGGTCGAGAAATGAAGGAGAAGAAGCATTTTTTGTGATTTTTGGAATAAATTTGCATAAATTACCATAATTAATTAATGGAGAAAAATTTCAAAATTCTGTGTGGAAGTTTAGTGTACCAAAGTTAGCTCTACCAGATAAAGCAAACCAAATCAAAATCGGTCAAGAAATGAAGGAGAAGAAGCATTTTTTGTGATTTCGAATAAATTTGCATAAATTAGCATATATAATAAATTTTACGATTCTGTGTAGAAGTTTTAAATCCCCCTCCTAGCCCTATCTTATGAAACAATCAGAATCAAAATCGGTTGAAAAATAACGAAGAAGAAGCATTTTGAAAACTGTGGAAGGACGGACGGAAGGACGGACGGACGACGGACGCCACGCCATGGCATGAGCTAATAAAAAGTGCATAAAGTTTTCAAAAGCAGGGCTTGATAGTAGAACTTTCCCAAGGCCAAGTTCAACAAATTCAAATGTTAGTGGCCTGATCGGGAAATTATGGGAGTACCGTAGGATTTATACAGTTAATACAATATCCTGGGCAACAAAACTTTATTCCTCTTTTCATAAAACAACACCTTAATTACAAGGGCTTTTTGCTCAGTGCCGCCATTACCACCACTTCTGATTGACAAAGAGTGATGACTGAATTTTCTCTCCCTCATTGGCATTAAGAAAATGAAATAAAAATTGAAATTTTGTATTAATCATGGAATTCTAATACTCTAATACTAATGTTGCCTATTTGATAAGTTGACATTACCTAAAACATTCAAAATGAGTATTGGGGGAAATAGTGACGCGAAATTACAGCAAAAGACAAGCTACTATTGGGCTTTTCTACAATAGGAGATCTAGAGAATCTTTGAAATACTTACAGCAACTTTGTTTTTGCACGACAGCTGGAACTCTACCAGGAAAACTGTTTCTGTGGAGAGGGCTGCATCTGTAGTTGTGTATACCTTGTTTGAGGAACTTGCACCAATGCAGCTCTCGGCTGTAGAAATGGAGATACAAATTGAAAGCCAAATTCGTTAAATATGAGATCTTTTTTTCAAGTCTTTGGTTATGAAAGTCATTGCTCATTAGACTAGCTGATTTTTGTCATGGACTCAAACATCTCAAGTACTCTATCCTTACTAAAATTAACCCTTACCTTACCTGCTCCACATTTACTACGTAAATGGTCATATTACTGATTACTAGGCAGCCGCGGCAGTATGACCATTTACACGACATACACACTATTTCCTTGAGTACACAGACAATGTTTTCTTGGACAATGAGGGCAGCTTTGAATAACATGTATTTTACATGACAACGGATTAAGGGGTTTGTGCAGCATATGCAGTTAACCCCTTGACTTGTAGGGGTGGTATGTTGTGTGATATGAATGAAATCCAGATGTTTGGAAAGTCTGTATTGCGTATGACTTCATCGCTGTTGTTGGGAATTGATGAATTCGTTGTTGCACGTTAAGTCTTAATCATGTGTGCAATGTGTCTTTCAATCTCCAGTCTTTCTCATACTAGGCTTAGCCTTAGCCCTTATTTTCATACTCAAGTCTTCTTCTCACTCAGTCTCAGTCTGAATCTTTATTGATGTTAAAATGCAGAATGACCGACAATGGTCAACCGACAATGCCATGGTTAATGCAATGCATTGCTTACTTACTCCTCAATATTTTGGGCAAGCCTAAAAACCCATCCAGGTGGAAATAACAACTGCCTTTAATTATTTGACCGATATATACGGCATTCTCTTACTTTAGTCCACCGGGGACCTAAACCCCTGGCATCCGATTTTCCCTGGATCTTGTCCCGTTTTCACAGTCTGACGTAGTCTGATTTTTTTAGACCGTCTCACTCTCACGGCTGGCCGACGACACGCGCGCATAATAATTTGTGCCACTCTCCGATCATGAATTCAATTATTCATGCAGTTTATTTCGTCTGCATGGTTTTTAGATTTATTCGGACAAAATAAACTCAGTCTCATTATGATTTTAGTTTATTTCGTCAGAGGATTTTAGGAAGATTTAATCAATTGCTTACCTGTCTTACTTTACTTAGTCCACCCCTAATCAACAAAAAAGGGCTTCTTGCCTTCTAATTAACCCTTTTTTAATCCATTAACCCCGGTTTTCCCTTCTCTTCAAGACCACTCTGCCACTTTTAGACAGTAGGCTATTGATGATAACGCTATTGGGCAATTCCACCATAACGGAATTACATTCAGAGACGTTTTTTGCTCATTATTTCATTCCCTGCGCAATATTCTCATGACTTAAGTAAATTTTGATACTTATATAAGTTGCACGGGTAACCAGGCTACAACATGATAGAGAAATGGTTTTATATCTTCCATGTGTTGTTGCACACTAGACCAATATGTGTGACCGTAACGGAATTACCGGAGAATGGAGTTTTTTTTTTGCTACAAGTTTGCGTTGGGTTTCTCTGAAATATAAGACACTTTGAAACTGATTTTATGTATGTTTTCTATCTTGATAAAGTCAACTTCATTTTGGAAAAAGTATGTGCATAAACAACACAATGATAAGTTCACAAATTCACTTTTTTGAAAAAAGACCACTGTAACGGAATTACACAAATTTGTAACGGAATTACATCTCTGAAAGTTACAAGGAAAACTCAATTATTTTGCACTCAACTTTTCTTACATGCTAATGCAAACATCAAGGCTATCTAGCGCTTGAATATAAACCATAATTTGACATATCTGTAAAGCAATTTTTGAACTTGTTATGTGTAAAATAAATGAAAATATGGCCAAAATACAAATAAGAATGAAATTTGAAAAAAATATTGCTAAACTCCAGCTTTATTTCGGTTTATTTTCAGCTTCATATTACTAGGCAAGAAATTAAAAAGGATTGCATCAATTAAATGAAAGAAAAATCCTAGAAACTATGTCCACTAAAGTGTGTAACGGAATTACACAACTTGAGCAGTGGGATCAACTTTTCCACAAATCGGTACATGAACAACAACAAATTCACATTTTAGCTTCAATACTTTTCAAAAATCAATAATTTGACAATAATAACCATATTTGAAGTAAAAAATAGCAACATTTTTTAATTTTTCCTTTACTTCATGAAAAATGGTTAAATTGTGAAAAAACCCAAAGTAAAAAAAAAAAAAAAGTACCTACATTATGTGACATGCTAATGAACTACACATCAATATCAAGAAACATTTAAACAATTTAAAATCACAAACAGGTCAAATAATTCAACTTTCAATGCTATAAAGCCTCGTAAACTTCCTGAATATTGGAAATCTGTGTGAATGGAAATGCATTGTGAATGGGCAATTCCACTGTTACAGAATGACATATAAGTGATTTTTAGCTCTGTTTTCTTAATCATATTTAAAATTCCTTTCACTTCCAGTTTTTACAACTTACTTTAATAACTGGCAGGGGTACTAGAGGTACAAATCTATAACACTGTAGCGTCAGGAGACCAAAATACAATCATAACGGAAAGGGGTCTTTTATTCAACACTAAATTTGTAATGATTTTCTGCAAAAGCTACCACAAAAAATTCTTCATTGGTAATAAAAACTTATCATTTAAGTTACAAACTTGAATTTGGTACATCTTTTTTCCAGAAATGATCTATTTTAACCTCTGAAATTACCTTAAGACAAACGAATGTCACTGTAACGGAATTACGCTTGTGAAATCCACCCATGAATCCACCCATGAAAATGCAATTTCTTGGTTACATTTTTCTGCGTACAGTCTATAGTAAAGAATTTGTATGCATTGTTAAGTTGTATGCATTGTTAAACAATGTATGAATTGTTAAACTCTTACATAAGGACCAGAACAAATCCTGAATTTATGTGTGTGTGTAACAGAATTACAAACAAATCGAGATTTGTTGAGATTTGTTATATAAACTCTTGTTATATTCTAAAATTATTCTTTTAAAAATTCATCCTAAAGTGATCTTAATTTACTCTCAAATCAATTTAGAATGCGTTTTCATTCATTTCATGAAATACATGTACGGATATAAACATGTATGATCCAAATACAAAAAGTTGGCATGTAAAATATAAAAATCGAATTGCAAAAAATGAAAGACACCTTTAGGAATTCCCATTTGAAAATGCAAATACTTTGTACATCTTCTTTGATCTGCATACAGAAGCACACTGAACACTCAATGAATTCTGACTTTATGATAATGAATAAAACATATCTTAGCCTGTATTATGTATAGTTTTGAATATCTTGAAGCCTATATTCTGTATTTATGTTTGATTTTATATGCTTCAGTTTAATACAAATTTACATAATTAATGGTGAGTTATGAGCCCTTAACTGATCAATGATATTCAAATCTACATACAAAATTATTAATATTAAATCTCCTTGAAAGTTGAAGGTATGATTTATATCTTAAAATACATCAATGTCAATTAATGTTAGAAAATAAATGTAGAACCAGTGTCATACTAATTACTGGATATTTTTTAATTTTTGTTATTGTTTTCGTTTTTCCCTTTCTAAAGTACAAACATGAATCTGCTGCATCTTCATAATTTCAGTCAAGTGGGTCTTGCTGGAAACTAATTTAATGATAGAACATTATCATCTCTATTATGTTCATGGAGAAATTAGAGTAATTATCTATCGTGTATCAATTTAGTTAAATCACCATTGATGCAATATGAAGCATGTGAGGTAATGAGTCACATAAAGCAACATTGTACAGTACGTACTAATGACTTATTGTCTACATGGCTATGTAGTTCATGCTATTTAAAGGGTATTTCTACATTCAGAACAAGAAAAAAATTTATTTTCAGCAATATCATTCAATACCTTACAAACCATGTGCATGTAATTCCGTTACGTAACGGAATTACTAATACTGTTACGCCATTTTTGGAAAAAGTAGTGACATTATTTCAGAAAATTATGTTGGAAGTTCTTAGGACTATGGTGAAGGAAGAGAATTCACAATGACATGACTAAAGAACAAGTAATAAGATATTGAGAAAAACTTAAAACGTTTTATCGTAACGGAATTACGATCAAATGTGCATAGATTTAAACAAATTCTCAAAAAAATATGCAATGAAGTTACTGCCCATGCTTTACAATTTGTGATTGTTACAACATCATATGGAAAATATGAGAAAATGAGCAGAAACAGTCATTGAATTAAAAGATTCACTTTATTTTCACAAAATGAAGCTGATTTATGAATAAAAGGTCATAAATTTCTGTTCAATTCAAGCAGAAATATTTGAAAAACCAATCGAGCTATATACAAACGGTTTTCAGTTTCCTAAAATTCAAGTTTTCCTCTATTGATAACAGTTTGATTTAGGGAAGATTGCTCAACTTTGAGATGTGGTGTTTTTGCCTTCTCTCATACGGAATTGCCCTATTAGAGCAAAAAATTAATGAATCCGTCTCCCTATTAACTAATCCACTTTCGATCCACCCCCTATGAGAATTTTGTACAGGTGTGTAGTTAATTTCCCATAGGGGGTGACTTCAAAGTGGATTATATATACTAGAGCGACGATGAAATGTTTGCAACAAGATTATTTGCATGTCTAATGTAATACACGTGCGCGCATCAATCTTGTTGCGAACATTTCATCGTCGCTCTAGTATATAATCCACTTTGAAGTCACCCCCTATGGGAAATTAACTACACACCTGTACAAAATTCTCATAGGGGGTGGATCGAAAGTGGATTAGTTAATAGGGAGACGGATTCATTATTTTTTGCTCTAATAATAGAGTTATCATTAATAGCCTACTGTCTTATAGCGATGGATTTGTATGATCATCTGATCTTTTGTCTAGCTTTTGTGATGGATCGTGATGTCTTGGGGATAATAGCCCCATCCAAATGTGCAAGCCTGGTGGATTGAAATCACTCGAATATTGGTAGCGTCTGAGCTGCACAGCGCTAGTGCACGCACTCAGCGATTTCGCACAGTTTCGGATAGGATAACAAAGGGAATCTATTGAAAGTTAACGGACCATGAGAAGGTATTGTGACTATTTAAAATCGTCGATATTTTGGAGGGTGGGAATTTGAGGTCCCCAGTGACCTAAAGTAAGAGAAGGCCATATCGTCGCTGGGCAATAAAAAAGCCAATATTATCGTCAAATATCGATTTTATTTTAATTTTATTTTCAGATAGAGTACTTTAAACCCTATCCGATGATGTATTTAGAATCCCCATATATGCCCTACTTTTTGAGAAAATCATTAATAAAAAAAGGACAAATGAATAAATTGCGCGTATTTGGGCAAGTAAAAGGACAAATTCGTTTTCCGAGAGGTGTTATTTGGGTAAAAATCAATACACTTATAACGAATGAAATGTGTTATTTGACTACTTTTCCGAAAAAAACGTAGTATTGGTTACAATATCTGCACATACGCAAGACCACAAGTTTATCCAATTTTAATCGAAGCGGCGACGAAATACCCCTTGCATTTTAGGCATACACAACTAAACGCGCACCTCCTGTATGATATGGGCAACAAAAAGGATAAAATGGACTTTGCCCTTTTTGATGCCCATTATTACGCCAAGTCGCGCGCATTGCCTGTGCATTATCAATGCGCGTAAAAGGGCAATTCGCACTTCGTCCATTTTCATGCCCATTATTCAGCCAAGTCGCGCGCATTGGCTGTGCATTATCAATGCGCGTAAAAGGGCAATTCGCAATTTGTCCTTTTTCATGCCCAATATCGGCGCATTATCGACGTGTAATAAAGACAAAATAAGAAATGCATAATAACTCCGTTAAAAAGAACTGAGCATGCGCCAAATTAAACTGGGTAGCTATAAAGCCTACCTAACTTTTTCACTAAATATAGTTACTGAATTTGGCATTTAAAAACAATAATTGCCCAAAATGTTGTTTCTTCAAAAAAAGTATGTATCGTTTTTTGCTATCGATACCGTCAATTTGTCCTTTTAATTGCCCAGCGACGATATATACCTCACCGACGACGTGACTTGCACACAACTTCTTAATTTTGGACAGGTTATATACATTAATTTAAGTTGTTATGGGCTCTTGTGAGTAGTGTAGTAACCACACATACACTCATCGCCATTCACTTACGTGTTCGAACGTGCTGTTGACATGCACCACATCTTACACAAAATCATGCTACTTCAGTAAGCAGCATCATCACCATTATCGATCACAATCAGGCGCTAATATATTTGTTTTATGCATTAACTCACCATTTCACTCCAGATGGAACTTTCAAAAGGAAAATTCTTGTCCAAAATGTGTAAATTTAGGTCATTTAGCGTTAACGTCGACGTAAATGCCCGTTTCTAGCATGCTGACTGTGTTGTAATGGCGACTCGGTTTTTTCTGGTTCGTGTCCGAGTGCGCTCGCTACGCTGCAATTACGTACATGCGACACAATGCATTGCATAGCGATGTTTAGTTACGTGACGCTGCTACTGTGCACTCTCTTCGAGTGTCGACCATTCGAGATCGGATGTTGATCTTCCATCAAGACGTTGACTATTAACGCCGTAATTATGTGAACCAATGTCATCACGCTCTGCTACCAACATACATTCATGTGACTAAATGATTACGCCTTGTAAAAGACTAGTTGAACGAACTTTCATGTTTACATGTTATCACATGTTTACATGGTTATGCCATAGCCAGCCATAGCTGGCGCGTGTACAGTCGGCCTTTTCCTGCCAATTCCCGAAGGAAGACGGACTCACCAAAATTTTGCCGCTGAAAATGCAGATTTGGTGAGCATAGCAGAACGTATTTTGATTAAAATTTGTATAATAAAAAATGATCAAATGATGCACTATGCATTTATATATAGCTGGAGCGCAAAAGAAGTGAGAAAGAGAAGGTATGTGAGAGAGAAAAATCGGAAAGGTAGCTTCGACCACGATAAGCACTAGTGTAAGGTAAATGGTTACTGTATGTATATACAGAACCATCTTACAGTGTAGATGTGGTAGTAACCACATTTTGCATACTTTTAAATGATGTCAATTAATATTGTTATAAGTTATAACGAGTTACTTATCTTAACTTTTAATTTATGTCGACGATCGACGCGACGTCAATTCATAATTGTGAATGAAATTAATCATGCAACATAAACACACCAACAACATTTCAGTTTTCTTTTGCAATTCCAGAGTTCTGCTACGATATAAATCGAATCCATATCATGCTTCTTTTAATTATTCACAATCAAAGTGTCAAGAGGCAAGATTTTCATTTGACAGGCAAGCCATGACCTAGATCGACAAATCTATCGCTTTCATGGCCTTTTTGACATTATTATTGTTATTTTCACTGTCGGCATTCTAGCGATAGACGCGACTGATACGCGGTGCCTTAAGAGGCAAGAACACCGTAGCTCTACAGTAAAAGTTACTTACGGAAAATCATTTTTTTTTGCACATAAAACACAACATGTTTAGTATTTTGAGCGACATTTGTAGCCCTATCAATACATTTAGGGCTGTTATAATACTTTAACTCACCGATCTCGTGTGTCACTATAGTATACATGTCATTCTAGTATAATTACGGCGAATTGTGAGATTTTCCACAATTTTCCATCACTCTTCGTCGGTCTTTCGCCGTTCAAACTGCCGTTATCGTACACAGATGCAATAATTACGGTATCGCTAGCGTGCACACAAAAAAAAAAAAAAAAAAAACGACGCAAAATTTAAATGAGTTATTTGACTTGACAAACTGTTGCCGCTACCGAATAATTATTGGAATCACTGGCCTACATTTGCTAAAAATGTAGCGGTAACAGTTTGTCAAGTCAAATAACTCATTTTAATTTTGCGTCGTTTTTTTTTTTTTTTTTTTGTGTGTGCGCGCTAGCGATACCGTAATTATTGCATCTGTGTACGATAACGGCAGTTTGAACGGCGAAAGACCGACGAAGAGTGATGGAAAATTGTGGAAAATCTCACAATTCGCCGTAATTATAGAATGACATGTATAGTGACACACGAGATCGGTGAGTTAAAGTATTATAACAGCCCTAAATGTATTGATAGGGCTACAAATGTCGCTCAAAATACTAAATATATTGTGTTTTATGTGCAAAAAAAAAAGATTTTCCGTAAGTAACTTTTACTGTAGAGCTACGGTGTTCTTGCCTCTTAAGGCACCGCGTATCGGTCGCGTCTATCGCTAGAATGCCGACAGTGAAAATAACAATAATAATGTCAAAAAGGCCATGAAAGCGATAGATTTGTCGATCTAGCCATGACCATACGAATCAAACGGCACGATAACCGATTGAACCAACACCAAAATTAATAGGTGGGGCATGATTATATTTCATAACTTGTCTGGTTTCCGATTTTCTATGTTATTTCTCATCATATTTAAATAGCTTCTAAGCTGTTTCAGTTACAAATAGTAAAAGCATGCGTATTAAACTTACCAGAGCTGATAAATGGTACAAGAACAAGGCAAAGGCAGAAAAGATAGACCTGAGTGAGGGAACCCATTTTCAATTCAGTCAGTTCAATTTACACGACACGTTGCACAAAAAAGTACGTGGTGATATCTGATTGTGCGATCGATCACGCGTACACGTACGAACGATACGCGATCGATCATCAGAACGTAATTTTTTTTTTTTTTGTGGCATGGGAAAGATAAAATTAAACGAGAAGTTACTTTTTTGAAATATGAAAAGGGGGGTCTAAAAATGATTGATTTTCAATTGTTTATTCGGACACAGAGAATAATGTGGATTAAGAGACTTTTTGAGGGGGAATCAATGATGGGATGATGGAAAAGAGTTTTTAAATTCTTGACTCGACAAGTAGGAGGTCTGTTGGTGTTTTTTTGTAATAGTTCATTTGATTTATTGAACTTGTCACTTCCGGTTTTATATAGGGAAATGTTAGAAGCTTGGATAGGTTCAAAAGATTTTTTGTTAAAAGAAACTGGAAGTAGAAATCAAATTGTTTTTAATAATAGATACATTCGAATTAATGGACAAATTTATTATAATGAAACATTATTTTTGAAAAATATTTATAAAATACATCATATAGTCGACAGTAAAGGAAGAATAAAATCTGTCCATGAATTCATTAGACTAGGATTAGATAGGTCAGAAATTGACATAGTAAAACAGATTTTTGAAAATATACCATTTATATGGAAACAATTGTTAAGTAGAAATTATAATGTGATGGAAGATACTGCATTGAATTTGGAGTTTCGATTGAATGAAAAAGATTATTCATTAGCCTACGTGATATAACTTCAAAAGGTATATGGGCAACTCCAGCGTCACGGACATTACAAATCAGAGAATTTTCATGACTTTCAAATGCCACTACTAATTCATACCTCTAACTAATGTCTGACTTTTATTTTGATTACAAAACAATATCCTAGTTAAGTATGCAAGAAAAGTTTCAGAACATTTATCAAATTCGTTACTGAGTAATTCTGCGAAATGTGCGCCGTCACGGACATTACATCTTTCAGTGGACATGACTTTTTGCATCCATATACATCTTTGCAAAAGTCTGTGAGTTCTGAGACCTCACAAAGATGATTTAGGTATTTAATTATAGACAAGGCAATGATGAATTGAATCCAAGTTGTTTTGGGGGAAATGGGCCAGGCATATGTGATCTAGACAACAAAACGTTGCGTCACGGACATTACATTTTCAGCGTCACGGACATTACACTTTTGTCCACTTTTTCTAAACTCAGAAATAACCCGCCAAAAATGCTCCATTGTGCATGACACTTTTTTCATTGTACATTTGATATGTAATCAAACAGTTTTGAGAACAAAAATTATATTTCAATTTTTTTTTCAATTAGCAAAAAATTATTTTTTAAATATTAATAAGTTTTTCCAAAATTATTGTAAAATTTGAAATTTTTCAACAGAATGTGCAGTAAACCAAATGTTCAACTATTAAAAAAAATATTATACATTTTTAACGAGGTACAATGCTGTTTTGTGCCAAAAAATTGTAAAATCTAAAAAAAGTTGTGTACATCATGGGCATAACACATGGAAAATCATGGACTAAGAGTATAATTTTTGCAATTTGATCATACTATATGAGATTTAACCATCTCTTTCTCCTCCCAGTAAGTTATAGTCAAGTCTTTATTGATTATTGAGACATGCATGTTCAAATTAAGCAAGGAATTAAGTTTTATAAATAGTTCAGAGTACTGACTCAAAGTTCACTATCTGATTAACGATACAATTTATTAAAACTTGAACCAGGAAGGTATAGTAGTCCCCCTGTTACTTGGGATTATCTTATTTCTTGGCTAAAGTAAGACATTTACATAAGAAAATAATGCTTGATATTTTTTTGCTCTGCTTTTTTATACTTTTCACTGTGTATGTAATGTCCGTGACGCAGCCGTGACGTAATGTCCGTGACGCCATTCTGGACAAGCCATCAAATATTTCAGTAAATTCTCTTGATATTCTTTATGATATAACATTCTAGCTTTGCAAATGAATTTTGAATTAAATTGAATTAGGACTTCTGCTTCTACACAAACTTTTATATCTAAAACGTCACGGACATTACACATCAATGTTGTAAGAATCAAGATTTTATCCAATAACAGTTTTCAAAAAGTAAAGATTTTTACACAATTTCCTTTTCTATGATGTTAAAACAAAGCATAAACAAGACATTAGAAGTAGAATTATTGTTCTGAAGTGATCCATATTTTAAAATTTTATTTCACAAACAACGGATGCAAATTTCATCACTTTTGGGGGTAATACATACAATATTTGTCCCAACTTCAATGGCCAAAAAAATAATATTCTGCATTGAATTTCAAACTTTTTTCCTTTAGTCATCAAAATATGGTCCTTCCTCATTACTATCCAGTAGTTAACAAGGCTGTCCCATGAGTTTCATTTTTCCATCCTTGGGTGACATTTTTCGTGGAATTGCCCATATATGAACATTTGTTAAATTTAAGGGTAGAGAAGTCTTTTGCAGTTCGCAATATAGAACACTTATATAATGTTTTTGGAAAGGATAATGAAAATATTTGTGTACGTTCCCGAAAATCCACGCTTAATAGTACACTAAGGGAATTTCAATTTAAATTACTCTATTATTTATACAAACAAACATATGTTTACTTTTCATATGGGGAATAGTAATTTATGCTCGTTTTGTCATAAAATGCAGGAAACCTATGAACATTTGTTCTATTCTTGTGAAAAGGTAAGAATGATTTGGGTAGACTGCGGTAATGAGTTTGATTTAAAAGAATTAACAAATATAGATTGGAAAGGGGTCCATGTGGGAATTAACGTTAGCAATGTAGGAAAAGACCAATTATTAAATCACGTTATACTATTGATAACAAGTATGATATTTATTAATAGTAGAACGAAAGATTATCCTCCAACTATAAGAGATATTAAAGATACATTATTGAAAAATAAAGAGAAAGAAAGAAAGATAGCTGAACAGAGAGGGATTTTGCGAATCCATTACAGAAAATGGAACACACTCTCTGCCTAGGGTATGAGACAGAGACACCAAGTACTGTTTGTTTTTGTTTTGTTTTTTCTTCTTTTCTTTCTTCTGTTATCTCTCCATTGTTTTCCTTTTTTTTATATAGGTTTTCTCTCAAACACTATAATGATTATCATTCTATTTATGTTGATAGGTTGCAAATTTATATGTAATGGTGTACACAATTGTTAGTTTGTTGGCTTTTGACATGTTTTTTAATTTTATTTTTTAATTGGATATGATGATTTTGATAAGAGCTTTGGTTGATCCACATTTGTACTTTTAAAAGTGTTCTCTGGAAAATAATGATTTGAGAGAGAATGAAACACTTTCAAATAAAAAAAAAACAGTGTTGTACTTAAATTATAATATTCTCTCAAATTACATACATTAAGATCTTGCTAACATGAAATTAAACGAAAAGTGGTTGGAAAATGTTAAAAGAAAACATACAGAAAATATGAATTGTATAGAGTAAGAGCATGATTATCGTTTAGGTAACACTTAATTGTATGTGGATTGTAAATAATAATTTATGAGTATTCATATGAATTTGTTGAAAGAATTTGTTTTGTATTGCAAATGATTTACGTTGTAAATTTGTTTGTTTGAGAGAAAAATAAAATACTATTTCAAAAAACAAAACAAAAATTGAGTTGTAAATTTGTAAATTTGGTGATTGTCAGTTTTGTAATGAAACTGAAACTTTTGAACACTTTCTGTTTAAAGCGTCTAGAGATGATTATCAATCATATTAGGCGCTATATAAATCGAGTATATTATTATTATCATTAATATTGTTCGAAAATCATTATTTTTTTAAAAATCATATATTTTTAAAAATTCTTTTTATTGCTTCAAATCAAAAACATTTACAATCGTTGGTCATTATAACATTCGACCTGCATAACAAAATTTAATACAATAAAGTATTTGTATTCAGAATAAACAATTGAACATGTACAGAAAAGTAATTAATATCTAATCAAAATGAGAGGTCTCCACTTTTTTGCGTGTGTATTATGTTTTCCTTTTCTAAATGCAATTATATATTCCTCGATCAACGCGTTATTTTTCGCAAGTGTATTTTCAGTGTAGGCCTACTTCGAACATGAGTATGAATTTATGATTATAAAATGCCTCGTAAATATTATGAATGACGTCTGAACATATTACTGGAAAAATCGATTGTGACTATAGTATCAGATATAGATTCTATATAATAGATGTGATATGACTAACGAGCAATTACACGTCCCTGCGTGGCGCCCAGGTGCCAGACTAGCTATATACTGGGGTGGCCCCCAAAACACGGAACGGGGCACTTCCCAAAATATAGTAACAAATGTATTATGTCCATCGGATAGGGTGTCTTTTCAAATGAACAACGACACCAAGAACA